>JBBMOJ010000624.1:0-18622 GCA_038090695.1 Sclerotinia spermophila | reverse complement strand
CGAGAGATCTCTAGACACTTCCACGTGACCCTAGAGGCAGCTCCCGTAACATAGAGTTAGTTTTAGTTTTTGGTAATATAATTATACTAATAATAATGGATATATAAGGTATATATGATATGTTTCTTAAATAGCGATTATTATAATATATAAGGAAGTAGGGTTAGTTTATATCATTTCTATAATTTATCGAGTTTTTCCTATCAAAAAGGTATATATGAATATAGTTTAAGGGGATTACAATTCGGGACTTTCTAGTTGTATACAGTATTCTTTAAGGATTGTTATTCTCCCCAATTCTATATATCTTATATCTTACTAAACTGTTTAATCAGAATAAGATATAATACTTCGAATATACCAATAATATAGCAATATATTATTTATTAAAGAATCTATTTACAAATATTTATATATTTCAAAAAACTGTATAATGTATTCTACAATAGAGGGATTATAATAAAATCTTCTTTATATTGGAAAAGTTTGAGTTATTTTATATTTCGAAAAAATATAATATAGTAAATTCGGTTATAAGAATTAATCTGGATTTAATTTTTACACTAACTCCTTTAGGGATTATTAGTGGAATACAACCTACCCTACACTAGCTTGGAATCTTTTTCAATCGCTGATTAGCATTCCTATAATATATTAAGATCCGAACAACGAAAGCTATATGAGTAGCTGTTTATATTCGGTTGATAGTATATATAGTCTATAAACCGTCCACCATCTATCTACAAAAAGCAATTATTATGTGTATCCTCCCTATTGTCCTTTTTGGTTTCGAGGTATAGTTTAATAAACTATTTAAGTATCTTTCCAATGCAAGCTAAGTGCCTATTAGTATTCGATTCAAAAAGCATATTAATCTTATCAATAAAACTATTAATATTATAGTCCGAGGAGTACTATTGGTTTATAAAACACTCCAATAATTGTATTTACTATAAAAGCAGGATTACTATTTGGGATTGTTATACTCGAATAAGCAAAACTAAGATTCGCTTTCAGATTTCAAATAGTAGATATTCAGTATCTATTAGTAGATCAGCTGAAACCGAATTTTAGAAAGAGAGGCTGAGATATTGGTATACCGAAAGGATCTATAACCAAATTATAAAAAATGGGATGGGTATTTCCGGCAATTGAGTATTCAAAGCTTCTGTAGCTGCATTTCTTCTTCGAGTATCAAAGCAATCTAATAAATAGGCTGATTAAAATCGATACTACAAAAGCCTTCAAAAACTAGTAGAATCGGCTTCCGCTAAAAGATTATATAATCTTTTTAGATAGATCGGAGCAGTATATCAAGTACAGTTATTGTGTGGGATATGGATATATGATTTATTATAGTAAGTAGTAGGTTGATAGTAGATTCGAGCAGATATATAGCCAATTATATATCTTCGATATAGAAGTAATTAGTGTTTAACAGGGACTTGAACGATTTCTATATATTATTAAACAATCTTTCAAGGATCGAATATAATTATATATCGATAATACCTTAATGATCTAGGGACTACAAAAAAGTACTATTGAGTCTTTTCAATGGGCTTATTACAAATACTATTAAACAATATAATATTATAATATCAAAATCAAATAATCCCCGGGATATATTGAGATAGAAAGTAATAAAACTGTTAATCACCTAGCTAATCAGGGCATAATAAGGCTAATGAACATCTATCTATCAACTCTACTTATAGTAAATAGTATGTATTCAATTCTTAGAAATAAATGTTGACTTTCAGAAAGTATATGGTGGGCTGTAAAGAAAAACCTAATCTCTGAGATATATTATATATGGAAATTAGTATATAGTACTTCAGAACCACTCGGCTTCAAACTTCTCCACAGGATTTTACACTGGCTCTTAACGATACAAATCGGTTATAGCGATTTCTCAGTTTATTATATAAAATTCAATTATAAAAACAGCTATAATACCTACTCTTACAATAATAATAAATCCCTTTAGCATTTCTTCCAATACTCGATTAATAATAAGATGTAAGCCGATTGACTATTTGTATCCAACCGAATTTATACCAAATAAGATATAATCATATATATAAAGTATATTTTGCAATCTCAAAATAGCTTTATTAAATTTCTTTTTGGATCTAGATTCTATTCTCAAATCTGCCTAAATGTTGTATAAAATATACAATTCTTATATTTTGTTTATCTACTATAAAGAAAAGTACTTTATTATAATAATCAAAACTTTATATCGATTAATTATATATATTATAAGTATTTTCCCAATCAGCTATAATTATTTTTTACACTTACTGATATTTGGATGATATATAATAACTAGACCTATAAGCTAAAATAATAACTATAAGAACAAAATAGTTATTGGGTTGCTATATGCAGAACTAAACAAAGGAATACTGGGAGCAGTAAGCACCCGATTAACTACTATTATACTACTATAAACAGCTGAAACACTAGCGCCTTGTAGGCCCGCTTATAAGTATGTTTAGAATACCCCTAGGGAGATCAGATATTAGATATTAATCACTATAAATAAATAAATAAATAAATAGTAGTCTAATTATAAATACTAACTATATAACTAAATATATATATTGTAAAGAACCTAATATACTTCAGAGATCAACCTTAGAATTAAAAGCTACAGATCTAAAGAAAGTGAACACACCACTATTATATACAATCGGCTTAGAGCTTAGTACTATATTAACCCAATCGAACAACGATTGATATATATTGTATAATATTATCCCCTCTTTTTATAGAGTTCACTTTGAATTTGCTTTATAAAGAAAGATATAAATTGAAAATGATTATTATTTATTAAGAAATTCTTAATACACATTGTTTATTTTTGTTAGTTTCCAAACCTGTATTATCGATTGTACCTCCTCCAAACGTTCTTCAAAATATCAACTATTAATTATCTCACCTAAATCTCCATCCTCATCTAAATCATAGGTTTCTTCCGATCCGGGAAAAGCAGGGTCTTATCAATTTCGAACTCCTTGATATAAATCAAAATGGTAAATATATATCTAATGAAAAGTATTTCCACATCATATATACTTATTTTCTTTTCGAAGATATATCCTTTCAATAAGAATGAATTCGGATATATATAGATATAGATATATAGAAATAGAGCTTTCCTTAACAAATAAACTATTAAAGATATTAAAAGAGCTAATAATATTTAGATTATTAATATCTATTAAATTAGGATTCCGAAAATAGAATAAATTCTATAATATTTGTAAAACACCAGAGTAAAACAAATTACTAAATCTATTTGCTATATATACAGCTAGCTATTACATCACCTAAACAAAATCGGAATATAAACAAGAAAGAATAAACTATTAAGCAAAACAATTTCTAAGTATAGTATTGAATCCATTACAGAAAATCGAAATCTTATTCGAATCGAACCAGATCTACCTATACACTTCATAAAAAGTACATTCAAACTTCATAATATAGATATATAAAAAATCAATTCTTTGCTTAAAGATATATAGTTTGTTTTCGGCTTCCTAAATTTTATTTAGATTGTTATAGATATATATAAATTGATTCAAAATTGTAGTATAATTGAAAAGAATATTCTAATCGAAAGAAAAAAGCTGAAATAGAATTATAGCTTATACATAGAATTCAAGATTTAAATATATATAATAAAATTAAACTATAGAATTATCGATTGCTACATCATCTACTTATAATTTTGCTTGAATCGAAGATAATTATATATCGAACTTTTGGGAGTTATTATTAAACTTTTTTGGATCAAGGAGAAAGAGTTTCAATCTAAAGGTTGAAATTAGGGAGTAATATTTAAGGATCAGGGAATATAGAAAGATGATTTTATTCTATTGATAAGGCACTTTATTATAAAACTCTCTAATCGTAAGATTTATTGAGTTTAAATATATAGTTCAGAAAATAAAGAATAAGAAATTAAAGACAATATTAAAGAATCTAATCAAAAATCTATATATATATATAAAGCAGATAATATATTAAATCAAAAATATATAGAGTATATATATAGGTTATTCTATTTCTTATCTAAAGGAGCTTTTAATAATATAAAAAACCTAATATACTTTAGAGATCAATCTTAGAATTAAAAGCTATAGATTTAAAGAGAATGTGTATACTACTATTATATATAATCAGCTCGGAGCTTAGTATTGTACTAGCCCGATCGGACGACGATCGACATACGTCGCGTGACATATATATACTAGGTCTACTAGTAGTATTCAATAAACACAAAATCTATACACTTAATTATAGATTTCTTTACCAATAACAATTAAAAGTTACCTTTATTGAAATTCAATCTTAATTTGTTAAAAAGTAATATCTTAATAATAATAAAAAACAGATATTAATAATCTTTATATCCAAAATTATATCTCTCATTTGGATTCTATGATTTCATTGATTTTGTAATTTTAAAATCCTATACTATATTAGTAAGTTTGGTGAGTTTGATTGTATTGCCTGGCATCATTCACTAAATACTAGACCTGGTATATATATATGTGTGTGTGTATATGTATGTATGTACCTCGTATATTCCACACAGGAACCAAAGTATCGGGTCCGGATTTCGCAGGTTATTTGTTGATGGTGTGAGGGTGGTGTACTAGGTAGGTAGCTAGGTAGGTGGTATGAGTATGGGTATGGGTATGTGGGTAGTATTGTCTAGTTATTGGTACTAGTAGTATTGGTGGTGGTGATAGTTTTGCTTTTTTGGCGCGATGCATACGACATACATACTCAGTAGTTTAGTGGGTGGGTGGGAATTGGATTGGATGTATCATGTGTGATGCGGGTGCTAGGGATGGATTGGAAGGAGAGATAGATGATGGTTGGGGGAGGTGGTTTGATGGTTAAATGGGTGAGTGGGTGAGTGAATAAATGAATTGAGTTTTTTTGTTAGGTGGTTTTATACTTGGATTTTGTGTTGTGTGAGAGCGGTGTTTGTGTTGGTGATTTGTGCCAAGTAGTTGGTTTTTTCTTGAAGAGTTTTTTGGTTATGAAATGTGAGGATAGATAGGATTGAGTAAGTATAAGTATTTCAGAGTCATATCTACAGTACTCGTTTGATTTATCAGATAAACCCACTGAGAACTTAGAAGATGGAAAAACGGAATATATAAACGAGTCGAATATCCGAGGACCTAGGGGGTCATTGATGGGAAGCGGGTAGTGCCTAAACAAGACGACTTTAGTATTTTTTTGATAATCGACTTATTTTAACAACGGAATAATAACAGAGGCCGAATGAATGAAATAATTCCGACATTTTCACCTGACATTGCTGATCTTGGGTATATGAAGTTAGATGGATATGTATGAAACATGTAATGGTCGGATTTCTGATATGTATGCAGCGGTAGGAAACCGTTTGATAATTGATAGTCGCTGCACAACACATTTCTAGAAATCTTCTAGCGAGTTTCCCGAATTTCATTTCCATTTCCATTTGCAGGAAAGGAAAGGAATTTTATGCCGAGGAGGAAAATGATCATCTCATCGACTTTTGAATGTGTAATGCAAAAAGCAGAAGTCGAAGAATGAATGCGACGAGTAAGAAAATGAAATGGTACGGGTAACAAAATCGGCTGGGGGAAAAGTTCTCCCTCCAACAGTTAGATTATCTAGGTATCGTCGTCTTTTCTATCCCATCTTATCGTATATTTGATCATATGCCTCTGTAAATATCCGGGCTGTGGGTGGGAGGGTCGAATGGGGTGAAGGCGATTGGATTATTTTTCTGGTCGAGCTCCGTTCTTGCATGAAAGGGCTTCGTCATTGCGGATACAAATAACGTAGCTCGCGTAGTCGTAGTATGAGAATGTTTTGTAGAATTGTGAGTATATAGTATGTACATACTCTCTACTTTCTGAATTACATCGCTTCTCCCTCCTCCCTCCTCATCATTTGTTCGAAACCTCAAACACAGCCAAAATATATAAATGAAACCCCCGGCTGGCTCCCAAACAATTGAGTGAGTGGTATTGCTATTTTTGTCCCCGAGTGCACACACATTTTCTCATACTCTGTACATAAAACTTTCTTGGTTGCAAGTCTACGCTCAACATCCAACCAATAAGAAAGTGTTGACTCCAGATTTTGACTCCAAGTTTTTTTTCACTGGCTCGACTGGCTAGTTAGTAGTTACAGTAGTCATGGATGGACCCCACAGTCTGATCCCAAATGGAACCACAAGAACCTCGAAAATAACGTGGTGGGAGGGGATGTGAGCGGATGCATGCCCTGATCCTTGACTTTTCACGAGGGGATGGTTTTGGAGGAAAGGTTATGTACGGAGTACTCTGTACTTTGTACTGTACAGTGTGAGAGAGTATAGTGTACTCCGTTGAGGGGAAAAATGATGAGTTTGAACAAGCAAAAGATAGATATTTGAAATTTCTTAGCAAGATCTATTTGTAGGAGCACCAGGAGATGTGTATCTGATCTCCTGAGGGGAAATGAAAAAAAAAACGAAAAAAAGAAGCTTTGAGAAACAAGCCAAGTAAGTACGAATAGGTAAGTGTATGTAAGTTTTAGAAACCTTTCTTATGCGAGCATGCAAAAAGCGTATTGTATCGTATCGATTTGGATCCTGCAGAAGTAATGGATGCAGAAGGAATCTAATTGATTGGAAGTGGGAAGGGGATAAGATGCATATACATGACATTTCTTTTTGGTCGACAGTGGCTTGTGACTTGCATCGGGGAGTGGTGTTGCAAACTTACAGCTTCCTTCGAACCTTCTTTTCGAACTTTCTTCCTCGTCAAAGGATGCTTGGCCTGTAGTACTCTGCTTTTTAATTTAAATGTGCAGGTAGTACAATAATATCATGGAAAATAAACGAATGGGTCAATTGGAAGAAGGAATTATGTATTAGAAGGTTCATTGTAATCATCAGTAGCTGGCGTACTTGATTGCTAATTAGATACTGTATATATATATATATATATATGTATGTATACCAATCCTCGGTAGACCCGTCTACTCCGTCGTCTACTCAACCCGCCATCTTACTCTCTAGTTTTTTATTCATACTCGTACACACGCATTAAACCCGTATTAAAGAAGATGAATGATACAGAGTTATAATTATAACGAGTAAAGCAAGTGTTGTTAGTTTTGAGTTAGAGTTTGAGGTTTTCCGATGCTAGTGAGTTTAAGTAAATACAAAGTAATTTTTAGTAGTTGTATATTGAAATTGTATTGTATGTAAGATCTTACCTATGTATGTATGTTGTATATAGTTATTAGATATACTAGTTAAGGTTACCTGAATATGAACGAATATAGATAGATAGACACTGAATTGTTCCAATTCCATTCACCCACCACCCAGTTGTTTATATACTTTGCCTGTAATGATTAATTTAATGATGAAAATAGTAACAATAATATATATATATATTATATTATATTATATTATTATTTTTAACTTCTCCCTTTCATTTATTGTATTTTTATTTATTTAAATTAATATCGTAAATTCATAATTTACTTGGAAGATGGGTAAAGGTAAAAGAGAAGCCAAAGAAGCTTAGGTCATTCATTCAATGGTCTCTCACCCTCTCTGTCTGTCTCTTTCCTTTCCTCCCATCCCATCCCCCCATCCTTCAAGCCATCCAAAGTATCCAAAGTATCCAAAGTATCCAAAGTATCCAAAGTATCTATCCAAACATCCAAGCCATGACCAACAAGGCTCAATCAATCCAATCCAGACAGAACCCAGGAACTTCTTCATACTTCTGTAGATTACACTACATCCATCCTACAAGTACGCCTTTCACTTTACCCCAATTCACTTATTTTTAATATCTCCACTAAATTATTCATTCCCATCTTTCGGCCAGAAGATCTACAAGAAGAGTTGCACACATTTATTTCAATTCATATTTTCAATTCACATATATTCATTTCGGAACCTTTGATCTTTGATCTTTTAATTGATCTTTTGATCTTTTGATCTTTTGACCTTTTGACCTTTTGGTCACATTCACATTCACATTCACATCCGCATTCACATATAATATCAACAACTATTTGTAAACTATTCCAATCAATTACCTCAAATCTCATCTCCTGAAGAGACAAAGCCTTCCACCCCACGTTTTACGCCTCTAATGTGCAGTATTGGTGCGAATCCTCACTAGAATCAGCGAACCATCTCACTACCCTCCCTTTTTAAGCTTGCTTTGCTTTCTGCAGATGAAGATTAATTCTGCTACAAATTATTCGCATTCGAACAAACCATTTGCGCATGAGTACAACTCAAAATAACCACATAATACTTTTGGGTTCTCTGTCGCGCCGCGCGATCCATTGAAAGGTCAAGGTCAAGGTCGAGAATCACCGACGAGGTCGGAATACCGGAAATATGACTTCTATAATTCGAATGCTTTCGCCTGTTGTTAGTCAATTCTTTCCTTCCCTTCCCTTTCGTTTTTGTGGCGTGGAGGAATAATACGGGTTGACTATTACCGCAGAGGATGTCTGGCGCAGTCAGGGTCGAGGAATTTCTGACGGGTATCATTTACTGACAATTGGTTTTTTGTATAGACGGACAGAAATGGAAATACAAGTCGAAAAGGTCAAGATGTAGAGCCTGAACCTGAGATCACCCCACTGGTGAAGATGTTACAGAATGCAGGACCTATACGGCCGGATGGAAGTGATAAATTCTTTGGTTTGGAAAATGTATGCTCTTCCTCAACTCTACCTCCAATTGCTTCATACTAACTTCTAGAAACTAGTTCGGAAATACATGGTTCGTTTCTTTGAAATCAATCCTATCTCAATAATACTAATATCTCTCAGTTATGCCAATTCGATTTTACAGGCGTTATACTATTCAGTTCCTTTTAGAGAAAATGTGGTTAAATACCCACCGCATTCCCCTTCTGACACCCCAAACGGCCATTTACCAAAATTAATCGTTCCAACGAGAGCTCCACCATCCAACGGAGTGCCCTTGTCCACGGCCAAACCAAAAGGCATATCAGCTGCTGAAGCTTTGAAGAGGAGACAAGCTGTGAACTCTGGCCAACCTGGACCTGGCGCACCAGGAACTCGGCCAGAAGATAAGCCAGAATCACCTGAATATAAGAAGAAACATGCGATGATAGCAGGCCCGATATTAGAAATTACCACGGAACACGCGAGCTCATATGGCATGGAGGAAACGACTTTTACAGCCTTGAAAGATATTTTTACGGCTATGATATCACACCCCTCTCGGACAGGTGTGGTAAGCCCACAGAGGTTCTTGGAAGTTTTCAGAAGAGACAATGAGATGTTCCGGACATCAATGCACCAAGATGCTCACGAATTTTATGGATTGATGCTCAACGCAGTTATCAATAACGTTGAAGACAATGCTCGACGTCTGAAGGAATCGGGAGCGCTCCAAGAAAAGGGAGGAATTAATGATTCAATGACAGCTGCCGTACGATCGGTCGTGGATTCCATAGGCTTGGCAAGTGGAGCACAATCTCCAGGAACTAAATGGGTTCATGATATATTTGAAGGAAAGATGGTCTCGGAAACGAAATGTTTGACATGCGAGACTACATCACAGCGCGATGAGACATTCCTGGACCTTTCAATCGATTTGGAGAAGAATTCTTCCGTTACATCTTGTTTACAAAAGTTCTCGGCGGAAGAAATGCTATGCGAGAAGAATAAATTCCATTGCGATACCTGCGGTGGTTTACAGGAAGCGGAGAAACGTATGAAGATCAAAACGTTACCGAAAGTCTTGGTGCTTCACCTGAAGAGATTCAAGTGGACTGATGATTTGACCCGGTTACAAAAACTATTTTACACTGTCAACTATCCTTATCATTTACGTATGTTTAACACTACTGATGATGCGGAGGATCCTGATCGACTGTATGAACTGTACGCCGTGGTTGTACATATCGGCACGAACGCCTTTCACGGACATTATGTTGCGGTAATCAAGACTGAGGATAGAGGTTGGTTACTTTTTGACGATGAGATGGTAGAACCGGTAGATAAAAGTTTTGTGCGACAATTCTTTGGGGATAAGCCAGGACAGGCCTGCGCATATGTGTTATTCTATCGAGAAACTACAGTAGAGGCAATGCGAAAGGACCAAGAGGCCGAAGGTCTGGATCTGATTGCTGCCGCTTCGGAAGTAGCAGATGTTTCATCAGGGCAGCTTCAACAAAATGGCATAACTCTATCTGCCAACTCGAAACAGGTTTTAGCAACACCTAGCACACCCATCGATAGCGACACTAATGGATTTGGTTCTCTCGACCATGCATTAACCGCGCCTCTAGTGACTTCCCCTATCTCGGGCAATCCAGTTCCAAGTAGGATTCCTTCTTCACCTCTCGATACGTTCAAATCCAAATCCAAGGAAGAAAAGGGCCGAGAAAAGAAAGCCGAGAAAGAAGCCGAGAAAGCGGAAAAGTTCCGAAAGGCTGCCGAAAAGGCCGCTGAAAAGGCTGCTGCCAAAGAGAGAAAGGAGCATGAAAAGGCAAGTAAAGAAGCCGAGAAAGCAAATAAAGCTGCACAAGAAGCGGAAACGAAAAAGGCCATTGCTCTTAGCAAGCAAACGGAGACCGAAGAATTCAAAAGTCGACAATCGGAAGCTAATGTTCAAAGGGAGAGTAATGGGAATGGAAATGGGAATGGCAACGAAAAGAGTGATAGCAAGGGATTTGGTAGTTTAAATCTGAATAGAAGTCATAAAGGGAGTAAGAGTATGAGTAGAAAGAGTTTTGGATTCTTGAGCAAGAATGGGGAAAAGGGTGAAGAGAATAGCAATATACCTCTACCCGAATCGAGCAACAGTACGGCAATTGAAGGAACGGCGGGCCCGCAAACACCGGAAAAACATGAGAAGGTTAAAAATGCACGATTTTCGTTTGGATTGGGACGGAAGAAGAGTAATATGTGGAGTCCGACTGTGGATAACTAGGATGTATCTATCTGACATTTTTGCAGGGGATGATGAGAAGAAGGAGATCAAGGAGATGAAGGAGAGGCGTAACACGTCAGGGTCGGGGCTAGGTTGTTTTTCTTGACGTTGATTGAGAAACGTCGAGAGAGAAATGTTTGGGTCCCACGTGAGACTTCGCGATTGGGATATGGTATGGATATTATTGTGGGAATATAGTCGCATGGATGCATGGTTGCAACATATTGAACTTTGTTTTTATTTATATTTTTATATGCTTGCTTGCATGTCTGGCACGTATTTGTGTATTGCATGCTATGGAAAAGGAAGGCGAGCATGGGAAAAGGGGGTTTTTGGGTGAAACAGGAAATGGAATGGGTGGGGAAAAGACAGTGTGGATTTGTGGCTCATGATACTTGTATATTCTTTGGATCCTCATTATACCAACCATACCTATTTGTTATACATATAGAATGAAGTCTTTGGAGGAGCGTGGGTTGATTGTACAGCTAGTCAACGCATGGTTTGTAGATAGAGTCATCTAGGATTGAAAATGAGATTATAGAAGGTGCTTGATGGCATTGTGATATCTCTTAGAATTTCCACTTTACCATCTGATCCTCAAACTCCCCCGTGTCTCTCCTGACCTGACTAAATACATAAATACACAAAAAACGCCAATCATGTTCGGTTTGGTTCTGTGGTATATGCGCTTTTCAGTCCTCTGATAATTCTTTCACAGCCCCCTCCCTATCTCGGTAACGGGGACTCTTTTCGCTTGGAATTCTTAAAAGTACCCATTTGTTATTACACTTGATGCTCGATATTCGATACGCGATCATTAGTTATTTTTGCACCCTCCTTCCCTTGATATCTTTCATATCCACATTCTTGACGCTCGAATCTGAATGCGCCTTTTTGTCTCGAATGTGATTCTGGATTTCTCTGCGAGTGCGAATGGAATCATCCGAGGGCTAATTCGTAGATGATGATTACGGAGTTAATGCCTATTAGAGGGACTGTGAAGTTGTGTTAGCTAGCTTGGTATCTTGGTTGTTTGCTTGTCTCTCTTCTTCTCTTTTCCATCTCTCCCTCGACCTTCCAAAACCTATTCGCTTCAGATCTCTCTCCGCTGCGAACTCTCCTCAAATTACTGCTCTCTATGTCCCCGTCCTTCTGCGCGCTCTCGGATTCCAACCACTTCCTGCCCCGCCCCTTCTCCAAATCCGCAACCGCGCATGGTATATCATGAGAACAGAATCGAGAAATCAAAAAGAAAATAAAAACATACTCCTCATAAGCGTCCGGACACTCGTCATCAAATTCACAAGCTTCGATTTGATACTCGCGTCTGCGTTGTTTCCGCCAAAAGCGGGTTCGGCAACGGAATTGGACCAGCCGACTATTTTGGGTTTGTTAGTTGGTGGAGGGAATGGTGGGTAGAGGTGTAGTTGATGGGGGAGGGGGGAAATCAGAGGGAAGGGAAGGGGAACAAACTGCGTGCGAGGAATCGATCTTCGGATAAGATTGCCACGGCGTTGGTGAGGAGAACGATGACTAGAGGGAGGGAACGGTGTTAGTATATAGATGGATGAATATGGAACATGCGATGCTTCGAATTATATAATTCTGTTATGCATCGCATCGCATCGCATGCGCATGTGTCTAGACAGATAGTATATGTATATGAATGTATATATGTTATGTATTGCGGGCGCATCCAGAATTGATAGGAGGATCTAGGAAGACATACTATAAATCAGATTTCCGAATATGAAAAACATAGTGAGAGATCCTGTGCTTTGAATTGAGATATGATTGTGATATTGATCGGATACGATAAGTTGAGGAGGTGGTTAGATGGAGACGAGGCTGTGTAAATGAAGAGGTGAAGTTGTCCACACAAGCTCCGAAGCGTGCACAGGCCAGACGAGGCTGAGGCTGCGTGCTCTTGAATTGTGGTTTGGGTCATGTTGGGGAATTGGTTGTTTGATATCGTAGTTTTGTTCGATGATTCTTGAATTATGATACTTTGTTGAGGGTTGAGAGATCTTACTATGGTGGTTTCCTTGATTTTGTAAATATATTCACTTTCGTTGGCCGATTTCTTGAGAATATATATCTTGTGGAAGAAAGTTGAGTGAGTGAAGCTTGCTCCTCACCTGGAGCTCTCATAGCTCTTGAAATATAGCCTCGTTCTTTATTTGCACATTCCCTTTGAAAGATATATAAAATGAAGGGAATAGGTACGTTCATCTTTCTTGTCTTTCTACTTCAAATCTAATATAATAACCTCCATTAGATATCCTCCTAACCCTCTCCATCCCTACCCTAATCCTCATCCACCTCCTCATAGCCCCCTACACCAAAGTCGAGGAATCCTTCAACATCCAAGCTACTCACGATATTCTAACCTATGGTCTTCCTACCTCAAATATCTCTTCTACTCTAGATACCTACGATCATACCACCTTTTCCGGGGCCGTACCGAGGACGTTCTTCGGAGCACTTTCTCTGGCTGCAGTTTCTAAGCCCATCATACTACTCACGCAAGGAAGATACGCACAGGTTATTGTTAGAGGTGTGTTGGGTTTATTCAATGCGGCATGTTTGATTAGGTATCGAAATGGGTTGACCGGGGCTTTTGGAGTGGATGTTGGGAGATGGTATACGATATTGCAAATTACGCAATTTCATGTGCTTTATTATGCGTCGAGGACGTTGCCAAATATGTTTGCATTTGGTCTTAGTGAGTCCTCCATTTTCTGATTTTTGATGCTGAATTATCAAAATACTTATATGTATGTAGCAACTTTGGCATTTACGGAATTTCTTCCGGCAAAAGGAGGAAGTAGACCCAGAGTTGGGATATTCCTCTTTGTGCTTGCAGGTGTGGTATTCAGGTCTGAAATTGCTCTGTTACTCTTCACACAATTGGCGTACCTACTTTTGTTATCAAGGATGTCGTTAAAGACAATCATTCCGGCTGGTATACAGAGTGCTATTTTAGCTCTTGCTGTATCAGTACCCATTGATTCATACTTTTGGCAAAAGCCATTGTGGCCAGAATTGGCCGGATTTTATTTTAATGCTATTCAGGGGAACTCTTCCGAGTGGGGTACTTCTCCCTTTATACATTATTTTACCTCGTTGCTACCGCGCTTGCTGATGAATCCTTTGGTTCTGTTGTTATTACATCCTCTGGCTTTGACTCTTCCAGCAACGAAACATACCTCGAAAGATTTAATTGTTCCTTCGCTTCTATTTGTTGCAATTTATAGTCTACAGCCTCACAAAGAGTCTAGATTCATCATCTATGTTGTTCCACCTCTTACTGCTGCAGCTTCTCTCTCGGCTTCATATATCTGGACTCGTCGTTCGAAAAGCTGGCTTTATACCTTTGGGTCTTTGGCTTTGCTTGGATCTGTGGCATTGAGTTTCGTAGCTTCATCAGCTATCCTGATGATTTCTTCCCTCAACTATCCAGGTGGAGACGCTCTTTCCCAGCTTCATACTCATATCCTCAAGGATCTCTCAAGATCTCCGCGTACACAACGCACGCAAGGTCGAAGTATCTCAATTCATATGGACGTCCTGTCTTGTATGACAGGAATAACCCGTTTCCAACAATATCCATCTCTCCCACTCCGTTTTCCACAAAATCAGAATATCACGCTGATCTACGATAAGACTGAAGACTCCCCTGAATTGGGTGAAGCGGCTTTCTGGATGAAGTTCGATTATGCGTTGATGGAAGAACCTGGATTGGCGATTGGCAAGTGGGACGTGCTGGATACGGTGTTTGCGTATGCGGGTATTGAGATCTTGAGACCAGGGGATGGAAGTAGTTTTTCGGAGAGGTTGGAGGGGGTTTATAGAGCGAATAATATCACTGTAGGAGATGAGGGAGAAGCCCCTGGTGCCGATGATATTAAGAGGATAGAGGAAGAAGGGTCGCAAAACGTGGAGGAGAATAGAGAGGGGAAGGGATTCCTTGATCTCAAGACGAAATTGATGTTTGAAGAAATGAACAAATTTGGGACATACAATTTACTTAGGGATGCGGGGAGATTGGTAACTGGTGGGTGGTGGGTAGGTCCGAGGATGGAAGGGAGGATTAGGATTCTGAAGAGGATAGGAGATGAAAAGAACTGGAAGGAGGAGCAGGAGGAGCAGAGAGAAAAGGAAAGGCTGAGAGTAGGTGAGAGGGAAAATGGAGATGGGGTGGAAATGGGGGCGGAGTAGGAGTTGACGTGATGTGGTTTGGAATCTACGTCATTGTATTTATAGGAGCAAGATTGAGAAATTTTTGAAAAGGAGAAACAACAGTATATGTCATTTCTGGGATTACTGCCAGCTGATTATTAAGGTTCATCTTGACACTCTCTTCACTTGATTGAGGAACGGTCACATATTCTTGAACCTATATAAAGGAAATCAAGTCCGTCTGTGTCCTTCTCTCTCCATCACCTACCGTGCAAGGTTTGTTCGGCTTGTGTAATGGAATGAGTTTTCTAGTAAAATGTCTCGTTCTCCGAGTTTTTCTGAATAGCAAAATCAAAACTAGGTCAGCAAAGAGACGTAGAAAATCATGAATTGTTGGCGATAGTATATGTCCGTTATTATCACTACTCCGTGTTAATTACATCTCTCCTAACGCTTTCAATGTCCGCTCTAGACAAAGTTCTGATCGCTGTCAAGTCTATACTCGTTTGCATAATCATTGGAGTTATATAAATATTGTCTCATTCATTTGGAGAGACATTGACATTGAAGCGGCCTCGAAGCTCTAATCTGCGAGGATTGCAAGTCTCCATTGTTGGGATATCTTGTTTAGTATTGTAATGATTCGTGGAGGTGGTTACGAAAATTGTGCTTTATATTGTTGGTGAATTTTGTATTTGGAGTTCGTTAACTTGGGAAAATGCTTTAGTGCTCGTTCTGGCGCAGTTCGATTTAGTGCGTTGAGGATTTACCAGCTTCGCAGTGCTGGATGTATAACATAGACGTGTGTTTCGATCTCGTGGCGAAGTATCTATCGAATGCTTGTGGATTGGATGGAAGGAATTTAACTGGCTTTCATGAATGGCATGCACATCATGGCCGAGAATGAGTGCTTACTGAATAAATCTCCAGCTATAAAAGATGTGCATGGCTTTGCTTGCTATCCTGCACATGAAGTTGACGAACTGGATAGACCACTGAGGTGATTTCCCAATGTACACAGACAACTTGTGCTCTGCGCGTGAGAGGACAGCTTGGGTTTGATAAAAGTGAAAATCCTCACGAGTCTTTACTGGAATGGGGGTACTCAATTCTAGTCGTTTTGTCAGTCTCGCTACCGGCTCCCTTTAGATATTGTTGCCACTTTCACTTCGCCGCTCTCGCGGTTAGTGCAATACAACCAACCTCCATAATAAACGAATTTATAAACCTGGACAACATCTCATTCATCCACTTGAAGAAATCGCGAAATGGCAAGGTAAGATTTACAGTCGTATCACCGTGAAAACACAGGGATCTTGCCATCGTAACGGCTGTCATATCCCTGAATTGAAAGAATGTTCAGACCTCCCTTTATATATCCTCTAAAAGAAGACATCTTTTCCATATAGGGATATTTCGGAGTGAAAAAGTAGGTTAATATGGGATCTTTAATACACCGAGTATACACTACAAGTACGATTTCCACCTATAAATTCCGCTTCTCCTCCTGTCCTCTTCTCGATCTTCATGCAATATAAAGCTGCATCAAATCTCATGTAAATGCAAGTCGTACTTGTACAATTCAGAACTGAGATATTCTTATTTGTGATTTCGCCTTTTCATTCCAGGGAAAAGAATTATGGAGGCAGAAAAGTGAATAAAGGAGTTTGCTATGATTTACTCTTACTTTCGTTTCCATCGACTTTCTAGTATACCGATGTTGATGTTGATACCTTAACGTCGATATCATTTCCACCACCGAAATTGAACTCAATTTACTCGCTATTGAAGTTATATGTATATATGCAAATGATCACTTCTCGTGGCTCGACCATATCTCTTGATGATAACCAACCACAAATTTCCATAGAGAGTGTCCATAATGTTGGTTGCTGATCTTAGGTCACTCAAAGCTAGGACGCATACCGAGCTCTTTCTTTTGCGCATAAAATGCTTGCCGGCGTGCTTGAGAGGTTATTAGACGCCAGATGAGGTATTTTATAGGCTCGGGTATAGCTTTCCTGGGTGTGTGGTGGGGAAGGCGGGAGGTGAGTGAGTTGAGGTAGAATGAAAAGAGAATAAAGAGGGGACGCTTAGAACTAAGAAGGAACCTCCGTTGCTGACAATATATAGAGCATATATACGGAAAGCTTTGGTACAGGATCCTGCGAAAATGGCGCTAGGGGATTCTGCAACATCGATATATTTATTAATATTATAGAATAAATTCTGAATATAAAGTTTTTATATTGCGTATACTTATACAACTCAATATAGACTCTTTAATAAATTTAAAATCATTATTATACAATTAAATTTATAAAAGTTATATATAAATCCCTTCCTTCCTATTATAATATTAAATTAGTTATTCAAACGATAACTAGAATACCCTTCAATTCTTCAATTATTCAAAATTTATATATAAACAATATCTTTTAAAAGTATTTACAACCTTATAAATCAACTACAACTATACCTAAAAGCATTCAAAAGAGCCCAAAATGATTATTATTACTAATAGTAAATATATCTTCTAGCCTAATACTTTCAGAGAGGGTTGTGATAATACTATTATTGAAGGTATGAATATATATTTTTTTCATTTTCATAGTATATTTGCTTTGAATTATAATATAAAATATTATGATTTAATCATTCTATAGTTATACTTTCTTCTCTCTATAATAATCCTATAATGATTATTAATAAAACTACTATTTATAAGCTAGTTTATATTCTATATCGCCTCCCTATCGATTCTAATGGATTTAAGAATGTTAAAGATGTTTTTACTTTTGTTTCTATTAATCCTATCTATAGGTTTCCATTTTTATATATTTCTAATAATTATAATTCCCTTTCCGATTTCTATCTTATAGCAGATCGTACTCTTTATATTCGAATTCTTAATGAAATAGCTTGCGATACCTATATTGATTCTATATATGGAAAAATTACAAAAGTAGTTTTAAATAAGGAGTGGTAGGTGAACAACAAAAAGCAAAATCTTGCTATCTATCGAAAGTATAAAGATAGACTTATTAATAAAAAAAGAGTTATACCTTTTACTCCTCGTATAGAATTTGTATACAGATCTATTCATTATATTTCTATTGATGATAAAGCTCTTAAAACTATTTTAGAGTAAAGTAATATAACTATTGAAAAGGTTTAGGCAGTATTCGAAAGAGATAGTAGTAATTCTAATGATCGAGTTTTATACAAATACTTTTATATTATTTGTTATCAGAATAAAGATATCATCGATTACCTATATTTTGCTTAAATATTTTTATATTTCAGATTGATAAGGATTAAATAGAGCTAATTGAAGATGCTTTTGAATATCGTAATACTTATTATAGTACTATAGTGTTACGACGGGTAACAGTGGATCACGTGACAGGACGTTGGAGCCTTTGG
>JBBMOJ010000623.1:0-18638 GCA_038090695.1 Sclerotinia spermophila | reverse complement strand
TACCTTTTTTGTCCTGAGGCTAATCCCCTATAGTATTACTAATCCGTTGTAACAGTATTCAACTCTTCTTAATATATATTATATTTTATAGATACTTTGAATATATTATTATAATTGTTTTTATATTAATCAAATATTATTATTTCTTATAACTAATTTATTCTAGGGTTATATGTTTTTAATTATAATATCTTTAAAATAATTTGTTATTAGTTTAATAGTATAATATTAAATTATATAACTTTTAAGTGTTGGGTTATATTTATTTATATTAATTATATCTTTTAAGAAACAATTCTATTAGATTCTGTTAGTTGTTTGTCAATTAATTATAATTGGTAGGGTTTTTGTTTTTTTTAAAATGGAATTCCTAGGTATTTTGTAGCTTTTAGTATAATAAAATTTTCTATAGCTCTTAAATCTATTATAACTAATTGTATTTGTCTATTTATCTTGACTCTATAATATATCTATCCTACTTATTTTATAATATTTAATTATAATATAATTTATTTATTCTTATGATTCTGAATAATTTTATTAGTAAATGTTATATGTTATAGTTCTTTTTCTTTTAGATAGATTATATTTATTTCTGATTTAGTTTTGTTATTAAGTAAGTCTTTTTATAGGGTATATTGATAGTTCCTTTGGGTTATTCTTATTATTATATCTATAACTAGTAGTAGTAGGATAACCTGAATTTGAATATAATATTCTTTTCCAATTCTTTTATATAGAAATAAGTTTTGGTTTTCGTTCTGTTTGGATATATATTAATAAAATACTTTCTATAACTTTTTTTGATTTGGTTATTGGAGATATTCTCTATTAGTTCTTTTTATAAATGAGGTATTGGTGGTAATTCTAAATTATAGAATTCAATATTAATTGATATACTGAATTTTGTAAGATTCTCTTTTTTCAATGTTTGTTATACTGAGATCCTTATTGATAATTCCTTTGTTTATATTTTCAAACTTCTAGATATAATAGTTCTATTAATTGATTTTTCGAATAGATTATAATTCTTTTAATTATAGGTTTCTATTTATTTATAAGAGGTTTTCTACCTCTTCTTTTTCTTCTAGCTTTTCTTTATAAACTAGTAGTAGTATAGTTAATCATATTATATTAACTGTATATATTTGTAATATAAAGGTAATATTAAATTAGCTTTTACTAAACTTATTCTTGAAATAAATCTTCTTTTCTTTTATCTTCTTATTTTAATATTCTATTACTCAATACTCTACTTTTCTATATTCAAAGTATAAGTTATTTTTATATCTATATTTCTTTTCTAAATTCTTATTCCGGGGTATCTAATATATAGTATCTAACTCTATAGAGTTTTTGTATCCCTATAGATTATATCTAGATTTACCTTTGTTTTTATAGTAATACTTTTGCTTTTGGTTTTTTTAAAGTTTATATAATTGTTGGATTTGTTTATATCTATATAGGTGATTATCGGTATTAATAGAGCTTTTGATTAGCTTATTCAAATCCTTGTTTTCTATCTCTCTATTGAATTCCAAATATATTTCTGGTTTAAATCTTTTATAGTAATAGCTTATAATAGCGGTTTTATTCTATTTGATTGTTTTTATATATCTTCGAAATTCTATAGTATATTTCAATATTAATCTAATCTATTTGAAATTGAAAATCTTCTCTTCTACTATCTTTAATTTATTGGAATTTCTGAAGATCCTATAAATCTCTATCTTGAATTCTTCAAAACTATCGAAGATGGTTTTGATAGGTTATATATATTCTCGGTTATTATACTCGAAATAATTGTATAAATATAATTAGATCCATTTACTTGTTTCTCTTTTGAAATATAATATAGCTTATATACTTTTAGATTCTTTTTCAATAAACTTGTTTTAATTGAATCTAAAGTAGATTTCAAGTTGTAAGAGAAAGGTATTGAGTTCTTATTGATTTCCTTAGTATTTGTTTAGTAAAATAATCTTAAGTATTTTATTGATAATGATTTCTTTAGAAGTATTAGTTATTTCGATATTATTAGTATTAGTAGTTAGAATATATTATCCTTAGAGTGCTATAATAGTGGTTGGTTATTGAATTAATATTTGAAATAGAAATAATACTCAAAGTATTATGGGAGCTGCTTTTAGAGTTATATAGAAGTAGTTAGAGATCTCTCGAGATAGTTTAGATTAGATTTCAAATAGGAATTCAATAAAGTTAATAACTAATTGTAATTCTTGTAACTATAATAATAAAACTAATAATTGTTCTTAAATATAAAGCTCTATATTATAATAAAACCTATTCTTTTATATAAACCTTTATTCTTTGTTCTATTCCCTGGGATCTTCTTATATACTAGATCACTAAAAACCTCATTGCGCTTTAGGAGTGTTACAGTTTTTTGATACTTTATCACCTGTTTATAGTTATATGACGCGGTACTTTGCAAGGACCGTTGTAACATATCGGCTTTCATAATGTAAAATTCTATTACACCAAAAACGAGATTGATATAAAATAAATCAATTAAAATCATCTTTCCAATCCCGAATTATATAACAACTTTTTTTATTGTTTCAGGATTATATTTAATATTATTAATTAATTGCTATGTAAAATATTAATCAAAACCAACTATCGATTTTATAACTGTGTTTATATCAATTATAATACTGAAGAATTCTGATATATTATATTAAATATTTATATTTCCCATTATTATTCTGGTTTTAATAATTGATACATAAATTATAATATTATTATTGAATATATAGGCTAATTTGTGACTATTATATAAGCTAATTATTATAATTATTATTCTAATAACTTTTTTTATTTCATTATCATCATTATTTTCGTCATTGAAATATTAATTAATAATATTATTACTATTACTTTCTTTATTAATATATTACTTATCTATAATAAATTGATTATAGTATTTCTAAAATATATTCTTATCAAAATTATTATATTTCTTTTAGTATTTGTTTCTTATAATATCCTTTTTCTCTTTACTATATTTATAATATTTATAATCTTTTTTTTTTTACATCCTAGAAAATAATAGTTATCTTTGCTAGATTATATTTGATCTAAATAATGTTTATTTTTATTAAAATTATTGAATTATAGGCGATATTGTATATTTTGATTATTGGTGTTATTATTATAGAAACATTAATCTATTAAAAATGTCTCCTCAATTCTTCTTTTTGGAAAGCTTTTTATATATAAATCGATATATTGTTTAATAATATTAATAAATTCGGAAATGTTTTGATATGGATTATTTATCACTCTATAACATTCTGGTATACTATTATAGGCGATAATGATTTTGTTAATATAAATCGGGATATTTTTTATATTTTGGGGTATATTATAATATAAAATACATATATCTTTAATAAACATATTAAATACTTTTTGGATGTCACGGGTTCAATACGTAGTTATGTGGATGCCTTAGGCATCCACCCTCCATATAGTCGGCGCCTCTCCGCCCCCTTCTTCACTCTTTGTAGAATATCATACATCTTACCTAGTACCTATCTTGCACCGTGATATTGGATATCTTTCTTGGATTCTTTTTCGATATACAAATTGAGATTGATATTATTCTATTTTTAAAGTATATTTCTTTAATATACTAGTCCTTTAAAGTTTTCTTTTATTATCTTATATAAACCTTTATTTATATTTGGAAGATTGATGAGATTGTTATTATAAAAATCGAATACTAATCTAATTAGTATAATTGGGAATACTAATAGTATTACCTCTTCTAAAAGAAATATTCTCTTATATATATTATAGAAAAGATATAGCTTTATATCGAATAAATTGTTATATCCCTTATATTTATCCTTTTTTTTTATAAATCTTTATTAAATTAATAGTTGTCTATTCTATTCTTTTTTGGTTATAATTATTTAATTACTTTTCTTTCTTTTTTTTTCTTAATCGTTTTTGTAACTTTTTTAATAATCATTGAAATCATTATCGTTATTTCCCTTACCACCCTTATTATCTGATTTTTCCAAATTATTTGAATTATTAGGATTTTGTAAAAATAGGTTTGTCTTTTTTGGTTTCTAGTTTTTGGATTTTAATTCTTATAATCTATTCGAGTTTATCTTTATAAAAAAGTTTTTGTATTTAGATTCTTTATCTTTATTCAAATCTAATCTTAAGAATGTTTTATTAATATTTAATGATATAATAAATATAATTACTAATAAAAAAGATATTAATTATTATAGATTATATTTAATAGTTTCTAATATAATAGGAAAATTCAACCACATAATAGATATAAATAGTTATATTATACGTTTTTGATATTCAATAAGTTCTACTATAAACCATTCATAATATTCTTTTTTATAACATACTTTATACAAAGTTGTTATAATGTTTTTGTAAATATTGATATAAACTTTATAGTATTATAAAAGATTCCGAAATTTGAAAAGTGTTGTTTTTTGTATATTATTAAAGTCTTTCTTTATAAATACTTTAAAATTGTCAATGAAAATTGATTGAAGGGATTTATTAATAACTTTATTGAACTTATATTCAGTATATTTATATTTTATAAATACTTTGCAATATATAAAATCGAGTTTTAGGGAATAGTTTTTATAAATTACTCTTGCTTTTTATATATTTTTAGAATATTCGAATTCTAATATTGAATTAAATAATTCATTTAAGGGTCCTTTTATAGTTTCGGGTTTGATATTATCAAAACTCTCTAATATTAATATCCTGAATACTTTATTTTTATTAACTTTACACTCTATTACAAAATTACTAGTTAATACCTTTAATAGATAATCTTTTAATATCAATTCATCTATTGTATTAATAATAGAACTTTCGGGAAAGTAACCGAATATAAATTCGAATATCTCTTTGAATTTACCTTTTCCAGGATATTTGCTAGATAATGGGCTAGATATATTGAAGGGAGTTGTTTATAGTATTGATAGGAAGTATTGTAATATAGATATTGATTTATCAAGTTATAGTTTTTCAAAAATTAATTTGTAATATCACATTAATTAGTATTCGTTTTAAGGAGGATACAAATAATATAATACCCACTATTTGTAGGTCCTAAATATCGTATATTGTATTCTATCTAAGGAGCTAGCTATTAAGATGGACAATCCATGAATATGGATTGCTACAAGGCTAGCGCCTCCGCTTTCGCTTACTAGGTTGCTAAACCTAGTCATATGACTTAAGGTCATTCACTATTGAACATACACTTTCCAAATATAAAATCACTTCCTTTAATATTAAAGAGTCTTTCCCCAATTTCACGAATTTATCAATACATAGGATTAGTTCCCAAAAACTCTTATACTAATATCCACTCTACTAGCTGTTTCTCTTGAATCGAGGCTATCTTTTGTATATACTGAACACCTTTTCAATAAAATAGATAACCTTTTATACAGTTTTAAAGAGTGACTCTCGGAATCCTGAAATCCGAAACAGCTTTCCGAATTGAAATATTATTCACGATAGTACACAAAACCGAATTAATATTAGTTTTAATATATATCTTCATTATAATATAAATAATAATATATTAGAATTTTATATCAATTGATTCAAGTATTGTGAAATTATTAAAGATTGAAGAAAGTAGGTTGCTTTTTGCAGTAAGCTTTTTTAAAATATCCCAAAAGAGGGGTAGTTGACTTAATTTTAGTTTCGGATCACTAACCTATAGTTGGCAGTAACGAAAAGCACGAAATGAAAGCTGACAGAAGCTTTATTCCCGCTTTCTTTCAAGCTTTGAGTTTGAAGGTTCCGCTCTAGTAATTTATGTTTATTGGATTTTGCTTTTGGGATACAGTAAACACAAATTACAAATTTCTTCCGAGCTATAATTGATCACTTCACGGGAGGGATATCAAGACTTGGGAAATTGGAATGCTGCGGATTAGAAACCTAGACGCAACATTGCTACCCACCTATTATACTAAAAGTTTATTTACTACTAAGTGAGAATTGGAATGCATCAAATGGAGAGAAACGAATGAGACAGTACATTGTACAGCGGAGGCATATTTTCAAGGGCGCGAGCAAACATCTTAACCTCCCCATAAACTCGACCTCAATATTGGTCCCTGCCGTTTCCCCCTCGATCTTTTGAGGCTCCTGATATATCAATCATTCAATATTACCGAAGGGAATCATTGCAATAATATGGACTATTGATTGCTTTTGCTATGATCTCTACCTTTAAAAATATTGCAAATAACAAAAATTCGCATCTTCATTTAGACCTCGAGTTTACTGATGCGCCCTAAAATTTTGTTCGACATCGTCATCTTCTGACGTTTCCTCGAGCCTCTCCAAGAATGATCCCACGTGTTTTCCAGATAGCTTCTTGAGCATCGTGGACCTCGGATTCACAGAGGTTATTGATTGCGCGCATGCGATCAATGATGTTGACAGCCAACTTTTGTTTCGGACACGGTATTCATTCCCACATTCTCTCTCATTGGACCATAGGCTCGTCCTCTACCTCTATCAGTCTTTATATCCATCATGGCTGTAACATTCTGATTAACGCTGATGTAAAAAATGTTTCAGTACATATTCCCTAATGTATTGAGCTCCGAAGCTATACATTCAGACGGAGCAATCCCAAAATTAATTGGGATGGGCAGTGGATGAAGAATGAACAGATAGACTTCAGATCTAGATGATAAATTGTGTTGAGGATTTTGACAAATGTCTAAACTGTTGTATATTCGTATTGCTTGAGAGCAAGAAGAGTTTTCCATAGAATTGGCTTGCCAAATCAAGCGGTTAGTAGGGAGAGGGGATAAAATTCTAAGACGCAAAGGTTGATACATAAAAGTTGAAAATAATTATTTTGAAACCCTAGATTTTGTGTAGTTGGGGATTTTGTAAACTCTTTCCAACTCGGTCAAGATATGAATCTCACGTACACCAACTTGTTCCCTCTCGGAACAGTGAGGTTGGAAGATAGATCGAGTGCTTTACCCCGATTCTCCACGGATACCTTTATGTCTGATTTACAAACAGCGACGTATAAATACTACAAACTTTGCAATACTGTAACTTCATTCACTAAAGGGTTTATGATGAAGGAAAGGATGATATTACAATGTGGAATGGAATAGGCGACAGGATATTCAACCGTTGGAGACTTCACGCTGAATAAAAGAATGGGTGACGATATGCAGTAAGGTTTTGATGTTGGAGAAATTATATGAGCGAAACAGCGAGGGAACAAATAGAATAGACTGAGAGATAAAAGGAAATTACTCGAAGTATGAGAAAATAAATCAAAGCATTGTCAATGAACCCCAGTAAGCACGAAGTACAAATGAAAAACATGCAAGTAAGGTACTTAACAGCCAAGTATGTTTGACAATATTGTGTCTTCCGCATTGTTGCATCTAATTGGAAGACTAAATTTGATAAAATAAAAGACAATGCAACCTTCAATCCTCGATTCTCAATCCTCAGTCTAAACATGATCCCGATTCTTTAAACCTCAAAGTGCACAAATCCATACACAGCCTAATCAATGAAACTTCCTCCCATCCAATTCTCATCTACAATCCCCTCGTTCGTTTATTCGCGGTTTGGTCCCACTGTATACCGTTCATTAACGCCGCCCTTGTTAGAAATAGAGAGAACACCACACCATGCACCGATATCATCACAAGCACATCGCTCTTACTCCGAGATTCGGTTACTGCCTACCCACAGGTATTTCCGCTCACTTCCGAGAAATCAATACAGCCCTCTTCCACTCGCTAATCTAACAAAACTATACGGAACGTTTTGTCCAACCAGTAATCTTAGAGTCTCCACCGTTGTAAAGGCACTCGTATCAGCAACTCCATAA
The DNA here is from genome assembly GCA_038090695.1 of Sclerotinia spermophila. Taxonomy (NCBI): domain Eukaryota; kingdom Fungi; phylum Ascomycota; class Leotiomycetes; order Helotiales; family Sclerotiniaceae; genus Sclerotinia; species Sclerotinia spermophila. The sequence continues at coordinate 10,723 of JBBMOJ010000623.1, read as the reverse complement.
GCCGTCCATCCACATCCTTCTGCGACAGCCAATGGATCACCTTTTCTTGGGCCATGAGCAAGATCAACGAATACTTTTCCTTGTCCTCGTGAATCTCTTCCATTGAAGTATCTAAGAAGAGGTTGTACCAAATGGGTCTTCTCGGGTGGTAAAGCCGAGATTATCGCGAATGGAATATCGGATTTGGTAACACTCTCCATTGAAGTAAAAGACTCGACACCCGCCGCTAAAGGCCCTTGCGCCTTAAATCCAATCGTGTAGATCTTTGCAATATTAAGACTCCTAAGTGCAAATATTACCGAGGCGGCATCTTCACCATTACTCGATAAAATAATAGCAGCTCGATCTTTATATGCCGAAGGTGCAAAATCACGTGTAAGCGTTGCACGAATACCTTTCCATGTCGCATTGTCCCCTATAAAAGTTGATGAAGGACCTTCACCTCGTACAACGATTGTATCGACAGCACCAATAGTACGCGCTGCATCCGATAGCATAGGTATGTATGGTTGTGAAGATGGAAGAGGTGGATTAATATATGCGCCACCAAAGTTAGGTTGTAAACAAAAAGCTTCGACGGAACCTTTGACACCCCGGTCTAAGGATGCGAAATTATGTGGTAACCCTAATTCGTTGAAACACTTCTCGAAAAAGGTTGCTTGCGGAGTGGTGCGAAAGGTACCGATAGCGTAAATGTTTTTCTTTGGCAGTTGACCCATGGTTGCTAAAGCGCCATTGATCTCTGCGGCACTCATTTGACCCGGGGCGGCGACGATAGGAAGTAAAGGATGTGTGATGGGTGAGAAGACTGTATTGAGAGCACGAGATAATTGTCCGAGTTGTCCCATGTTGACGGCAGATAGTGGAGGTCCATCAGGATTGTTGGCTTTGATTTGAGAACGAAAGTACTCAAGTTCATAATTCTCCGACATAGAATTAATGATAGTTATCATCTTGACAATATCTCCGTATTTTCGGCTTTCTTGAAAGATATTTTGAGCCTGAAGCGATGGCCACTTAAATGTTCCGGAGAAGTCATGAAATGCTGAAATAATCCTACTGTTTCCTCTTTGCTCAAACAATCTTTTCCTGATGTCCTCTGGTAACCAAACCTCAACATCAATATATTCGCATCCCCACTGTATAGCTCGGTAGAGGTATTCGTAATAAAGTTCTGGGTTGTCCATAGGAAATCTACCATTCTCTCTCGTACATCTGGTTGTGAAAATTATAGGTAATTCTGTACGCTGTCTCAGTAGCATAACTTGTTCTCCAACGTAACTCAAACTTGGTACAGAATTGAAAGTTCCATCAGTTAAACCTTCCTTTAGTAAATCGACACGAATTTCTACTGCATCTGATCCAACTGAAAGAATATCTAGATTAGATAATGCCGTCCGAACATCTGGAAACGTGGTTGATATGAAATAAGTTCTTGGTTTCGTAATAAGTGCTTCATGATGACTTATTTGACCCAAAATGAACGCGATAAATCGCGAAAGATCTCTTCGAAAAAATGGTGACTCGGTGTACAGAAATTCATAATCTGTTGAAGCCGATAAATTTAAATCTGGCGGCATCCCCAAAGCCACACAATGAGCATTAATAGCGACGATTAATGATCGATTTCGGGTTTCAATATCACCCTTTGCATCACTTGCTGCTATTCCTATAACAGTTCCATGATCTTCGTCTCCAACAGCCGAAAAGCTGGGGGCCATTCGATGTGGTTTTCCGAGTACATCCGCGAAAACAGGAACAATTCTATCTTGACCTTGTCCAAAAACAATGACAACTATCCTCTCATCCCCCATACCAGCTTTACTTCCATTAATAATTCCATTTGTACTCTTCGGCCGTGTAGGCGTCGGAGATGATTGTTGTTGTTTAGTTGCCATAGATTCGCTGGAATTTACAATTGACAGATTGGAGAAATTTTGAGGAAGTTCTTGATGACCCTGAGAATTTTGGAGGAGAGCTCCTTTACGAATAATTTTGCCGGTTGTTAAAGTTGAAGGCGATGGTGTTGTCCTGTGTATACAGGCTCAAAGTATTCCGGGAAATACAATATTAATAAGGTAGTATTGGGCGCGCAACGTGAATGGTAGCTTCGAGTATTAAGTTCGTGGTTGATGATAGCTGAAAGTGGAAAGTGGAATTAATATCTTGCTTGCGATATCAATGTATGTATGTACCTTTGTAGGTATGTATAAGTCGAATGGTCTTAAGGTCAGGATAAAATCGATTTCACACTCAATTTCCCTATACTACATGGCAGCCCGTGATTCTCAAATAATGGCGTGGGAGTGACAGTGATAGACATCCGAGATGAAAGAGAAGGTAGAAGTCTGGGCCAACTTTGAGATGAGATGAGATAGGTAAGGTATGGTAGGTAAATCGATATCGGAGATCTCCATGCGCTGTACTGCAGTATAATTAATACTGGATTAAAGTGTGGTGTGGTTGCGACTAATAAGTGGGAGCTTGTTGGTTTGCGAAAATAAAATAAAATAAAAGAAAGTATGAGACGGTATCAAAATTTCACCGGAGAGTTTTTCGATTGGGTTTGGAATGGGGATGGGAAGGGGGGTTAGGAAGAAGGCTGATTGAAGTGATGAACTATTGGAAGAAGTTCATCCAACGGAGGACGATAAGCGGAGTTATGACTTACTTTGATAGGATTTGAGAGACAGGCTCGACCGGGTGTTTGCTTCGTTTACTTGTTGTGTGTGTTGATACCGTTTCTCCCTATCAATCTCCTGTTCTTTAGATCCGTTGTGCCCTTCTTGTGTTGGTCGTGGTGTTTTGTTTTTCCTTCATTCATCGAGTAGCGAGTAGTATTCAAGCCAATCTCATGCCAAGGTCAATGTGGAAAGAGAGAAAGAAATCTCGTCTTCGGATTTGAATAGCGACGATCATGGAAAAATAGAAAAGATAACAAACTCCCGCTCGGTGAAGATTGTTCCACCGACAAAGCAGCTCTGTTTAAAGAAACCTTGCGACCCTGCATATAAATTTGATGGCGATAGGTGTAGATGTGATGTTGGATGGGGGGAAACTCTAAGGGGAATATCAAAAGATGGGGAATTTGGAGAAGTGGAGGTGAAAATGGACGGTAACCAGGGTGTAATAATCTTCCGCCAATGATGATCGCGATAGGTAAGTAATAGATGGATATTTAGATTTCTGAAAGTTATGGACAAGGATTCAACAACTCAACCTCGATTTCACTCTATTCAATATATTGATTGTATGTATCTAGGAAGTATGAGAATGGGATGGATTGATCAAAGGTATCAATTTGGGGGGGGGAATATGTGCATCCCGAGGTATTGGTTACATACCTTCTTTTGCATATGGTAAGATTATATATGCATGTTAATTATATCCTCATGTTCTGGTTTAGCCTTGTTTACCTAGATCAATCTACCTATAATGTGTACTTAGTAGAGAATAGGATTGAGTTCAATAACATAACTTCGAGCCTTGGTAGTCTCGTTCGTCTCTGACGGGAAAATTGAACAGCAATAGGCCATTCGAGTGAATTCTCTGAGTTCTAGAATAACGTCTTGATGTAATGAATGTATGTAGATTTCACGTTATGGTGGTACGTTACACCTGTATAAAGAAAGAAGGTTATAGGAATAGCTTGAGATCACTTTGAACGGAGGATTTATCCATACATAGAGTTGTACTCTGTATTAAATTCATCATAATGAATGGATTTGCTTGGTGGATATTGTCATGCGTAATAAATAGTAGTAGTGTGTACAAGGTTGGTATCCTTTGAAAAAGTCTTTCTACTCACTCAACTGACAATAAACTGTGGGAAGTTTAGGGCTGAGTTAACTGATTTTGTTTATTCACCACATCATCATTAATACATCATTCAACGGAAAAATACGTTTTGAGTTCTGTCTCTTCTACTTGGAATTAAATCAAAACATCGACAGTACGTACTATTTCGGTGCGGACCGATATATTTCATTTCATTCTCTTTTCCATCTCAAAACTTCATGCCATCTGAACAGGGAACAGATCATTCATTCACTGCTTGTTTGTACAGCATTTCCATCATGTCCTGCAGTTCCATTGATAGTTTGAGGAATCTTTACATGATCCAAACATGTGAAATGAAAGTTTAGGATGAAGAGTTTCTCCTAAGAGCTTCTTGATCTGGAGGATGGTGCACATCATAGATGAGGGGAGTTGTTGAGGGATTCGTACTTTGTACAGTGTATATATATATCCTTTGGATTGCGAAATATCTACGTACCGAAATTGATCATTACAAACAGGAAGGGGGAAAAGGGCGGATTTGTAAACTAACTTTACATTTCACAAGTGTGAGTGAGTTTCTTCCAAATACCCTTCGATTGGAGGAGAACAGCCAGAATGACTAGTATTGCTGTTGTTCATGTCATTTTCCGGGTCCGTCTTGACAAAGGTACTTCCCAGTACAACGTGTGATTCAAGACAGGACTAGATTCAATTGATTTTATTTACAATAACCTTAATTCCCCTCTTGAAGAGAGCTATCCGAAGTATGATGGATGATACTTTGAGGGGTAAAAATGGATCTTGTTGAAGATGGAGAAAAGGTTGGGTCAATTTCTTATGTCCTCTTTTGTACAGTCAACAGTCATGTAAAGGTTTTCTACCAACGAATATTTCATACACATCGATAAGTCATTTGCCGGTATTTATCGCTGCTGATATGATTTATTTATTGATTTACATATACGTAGTGACGACGATGTTGTATCTCATCTTCTTCACGTGTGTGTGCTGGATTTAAGGTATAAAGTTTCTCCTCACTCCACTCCACAACTACCCCTACCTCAAGAAAATAATGATCCACGTTTGAAAATCTACCGCTATAAGTTGCAGTATCCCGATTGAAACCGGAATCATGGCAAAATGCTGCGCACAAACACGTGGTTCATCTTCAAGCTGGATGGCTTACGAATGTATGTATATACAGAGTATTAGCCGATCCGATCCGGGCATTCCGGTTTCCAAAAGACTCAATTCGATGGCTGGTCTGATTTCTAGGATGTACATTGTAAACAGGCACGTGACAGGCCAGACGTTAGTTTCCAGAGGGCAAAACTCACTAAGAAGTCTAATTGTTTTTGTTTTAATTTTGTGGTCCTACACGGTTTTACTATTTTTTTTTTCTTCCTCTGCTATTAGTCTAGTATCTCATTTATATGATTCTTGAGATTTGAAAGTTCTAGAAACCCAATGTTGATTGATGTTGATCTTTTGATCTTGATGTCGTTTGGAAGTTTTGATTTCTTTCAAAACTCTTTCAAAATTCTTTCATAAATCAATTTGATGATATCTCCAAAATCGAAATTTTTGGTCAACACTTTATCATCTCGAACGTCATCCATCATCCTCCTACTTCGTACATAAGCAAACGCCACACCCGCAACGCCTCACAGATTTACTTGGTATCCACTCCCCCCCAATTCCCCAATTGTAGTACCATTGCTGCACTCCAATTTCTCCAACCATGGAGTCCCCGATGCCCCCCGTATAAAAAAAAGAAGAAAAAGTAAGTCTATCTCAACTAATATCTATCGATGGATGATCGGTCAAATTGCTTTACTTGGGACACGTCAACATGATCATTTAACTACCTACTACCCAGAAGTTGAGGTAATGTCACCGAGAAAAGGACCGTTCCAAATCTCCAAAACTCCATGTCTCCATATACTCGGATATTGTGGGTGTCGACCTGATTTTTCAACAACAACACGAAACAATTGATTGGGTTTTCCCTCAAGATATATGGATCTGTCAGGGGTTTCTCCCTATGGAACCAGACCCGCTCGAATGGTTAATATCCGGGCCGTTCTCAAAAGAAAAAAAAAGGTCAAAACCATCATGATCGACGTCATTTCTTGGCCATTTACAAATCTCACTTGGATTTTAAACATCAACCAGAATTTTTTGGAATAATGGATCACCTTCTATGGATCCTTGGGGACTCCAGAAACTCCATATGGGGGTTAGTTTCAAAATCACTCCAATGATTACACTTTCCTATCCCTTGTCATGAATTTCCTTGTAACCTCTCGGACCTGGGATTATCACGAACTGTTAGTGAGAACTTACTGTCGAAATAGAAGAGTCAGGAAAGGCTCGGCAAATGCCAGTCTCGAAACTCTGTTAATTGGGTAAGAGTTTTCATTTCAAATCTAGTATCGTTAGTTGACACGAGAAATACCAAGGCCGAGCAGCGAGCTGATGCTCTTTCAGTTCTAGTCTCATGGTCAGACCGGTCGTCAAATTAAGATATATCTACATCTTTCCCTCGTCGACGTTCATTTCCTTTTCACCATTTTTACCTCATCAGTTTTCCATTTTTTAGATTCACTTCTGAATACGTTTTGATTTCTAGCAAAGTCGGTCTCGGTCTCACATTGTGCTCGTCAATCAGTGATCATGGTTCGCTTTGGTCGCAATCGCAATGGCGATGTCGATACTGCTGCCAATTCAGGAAATACCTCGATGGAAGCTACAACTGGAGCAAGGGCTTTCAACGCCCATTCCGAAAAGGGTGTCAACCAATACGAAAATCTTCATGCCCCGTCCCTCACTATGCGCACTATATTCATGACCATTTTGGTTGCCATGGGCGGATTCATCTTTGGTTATGATACTGGACAAATCTCGGGATTTTTGGAAATGGACGTGTTCCTTGAGAGGTTCGGTCAAAGAACTAGCAACTTGGCAAAACACCCTACTGGGTACTATTTTTCGAATGTGCGATCTGGATTAATTGTTGGCTTGGTAAGTTCTTTCGATTTTCTAGTTGGGGCTATCCAAAAAAGTACTAATAAGTTCTAGCTATCTATCGGTACCTTGATCGGATGTTTGATTGCTGGACCTCTTGCCAATAAATTTGGACGCAGGACGTGCATTCCACCTTGGTGTATGGTATTTTGTGTCGGTGTTGTCGCACAAATGGCTGTTGGTTCTGGTGATTGGGTAGGAATTGCAATGGGAAGATGGTGTGCTGGTTTGGGAGTTGGTGGATTATCAGTTCTTGTACCAATGTACATGGCTGAGACTTCCCCTGTCCCTGTAAGAGGAGCGGTTATTTCGTGGGTATTCCTCTTTCATTATTTCTTATATTCAAAACTCGATATCATATCAATTCATCAAGGAGTGTTTTGCTAATTTAATTGAAACACAGATGTTACCAACTCTTCATCACTATCGGAATCTTCACTGCTGATTGCATCAACTATGGAACCGAATCATACACCGACACAGGATCTTATCGCATTCCCATGGGCGTTGGATTCATCTGGGCAATCATTCTTGGTGTTGGCATCCTCTTCCTTCCGGAGACTCCCAGATACGATTTCAATCATAATAATGGCACAAGGGCTCGAACAACCATGGCTAGCTTCTACGGCGTCGACGAAACTCATCCACTGATTGAGACCGAGGTAGCTGAGATCGAGAAGGTTCGCATGGCATCAAGTGGTAACCACCCATGGTGGGAAGCCATCACCGGTCCAAGAATGCTTTACAGAGTTTCTCTCGCAATGGGATTACAAATGTTGCAACAACTTACCGGTGCCAATTACTTTTTCTATTACGGTACTACTGTCTTCTCTGGTGTTGGTATTAAGAATTCCTACGTTACCGCTATGATTCTTGGTGGTGTAAATGTTGGAGCTACTGTCTTCGGTGTCTATATGGCTCGCCACTTCCGTCGTCGCGAATCCTTATATATCGCTGCTCTATGGCAAACTATGTGTTTCCTCATCTTTGCATCTGTCGGTCAATTTTTATTCAAGGACGCTGAAGAAGGAAGTTCCACAGCTAAAACTGCTGGAAGTGTCATGATTGTCTTTGCTTGTCTTTTCATCGTCGGTTTTGCCAGTACATGGGGACCTCTTGTTTGGGCATGTATTGGTGAAATGTTTCCATATCGATACAGAGCTGTTGCAATGGCTTTTGCTACCTCGGCGAATTGGTTTTGGAATTTCATGCTTGCATTCTTCACACCCTTCATTACGAACGATATCGATTATGCATATGGATACGTCTTCGCTGGATGTAATCTTGCAGCTTTCTTTGTCGTCTTCTTCTTCCTGGTTGAATCGAGTGGAAGGACTTTAGAAGAAGTTGATGCCATGTATTTGTTGGAAGTCAAGCCTATTGGAAGTCATGCATACGTATTTGATGCTGCCACGATGGCAACTTTGGGTACTGATATCAATACCGACGCTATGAATTTGGAGACCAGAAATGGTAGACTTCAAAAAGTTAATGAATCCGGCCAAGGTGGAGTTTTGCATGACGAGGGACTTCCAGCAGGAAATCAGTCCGACAAATATTAAGCTCGGATAACGAAGGAGTACTCTCGAATGTATGAGTATTTTAATGTCGGGTATTGTTCAGATGATGATAAGATGATATTCCATTATCTTGTATAGTTATTATTGCCTTGTAAATGGTTTGGTTCATGATTTTGTTTGATAATGCATAGCATGGGTTGGGTTGAATAGAGTCTTCACATTTATATATATATATATATACATTACCACAACGTAGTTAATTGATCAATGAATAAAGATATCTTATGTTCAACAATTATCCCATATACTCTTATCACATTTCACCCCACTTCAAATGCAAGAAATCGATGATTCGAGAACTTGATTTTGAGAGAAAAGAAAGGCGACCGTGGTGGGAGATGTCAATTGTTGTGTCCAAATTAAGAGCATTTTTTTTTAGCAAAGCCTTTGACCAACAACGACGAGACCGTTTTTTCCTTCATGTTACTCACCTCGCAACTTACATAAACGGTCGAGGTCTCGTTCCTTATGGGCAACATTAAAGCAAAACTTGTTTCCTAGCCATCGAAGGTGAATTAATATGGTTTGGCTATCGGCCACATTTTCATCTCCCCCCCACCATGCCTCCCCTTTCCCCAGATGCCAGATGTGTAGGAAGCCCACAGCGATTGAACAATTCTTAGGAACCGAATAAAAGGAGACGCATACATATCAACATTGAATTTTATATTCTTAGGAATAATATGTAGCAAAATGTGCGATAATTGAATTCGGCAGTTTTGGGATAATTTTATACCACGTTCACTTCAACTTTAGCCCCTTTATTAAGCGCCAGCCCACACCCGTTTCCAGAGTACCTTCCCCAAACATGCTGGAACGAGTGCGATTGTATGTTGCTCTTCACGAGTTTTGAAATTATATTTTACATTGAATGATGTATGTGGATTCCTCGAGAACGCTTCAAAGATGCATTGGAGAAATGTGAATAATGCAAGAAATTAATTTTGAGAAGCATGCGGAAGTGGGATAACTTCATTCATACACCCATATATGACAAAAAAAGACCAGCGCTTTTCAGAAGTGACACATTGGGCCTCTTGATAAACCTTCCCCAGAAGAAGGATTACCCCATTGTCAGGTTTGTGGTGATCTATTGTTTTGCCAATTTTGCCTTGAAAGATTCATTGCTCCCGCGTGTCTCAGAATGTAAGGAAATATGAGCGGAGCGGGATTTGGTGAGGTCTGTTATTGACATGAGAGTTCAGGTGAAGCGAGAGAGAGCATTACAATACTTATTGTATCTTTCGCTTTACTTTGTACCAAATCTTACCTCGATGTCTATGCACATAATTGAAATCCTCGACCAGCCAGTCCTCGTGCATGTTGCAAATAAGCTTTCTCCTGTCAATTGAAAATCTCAGTACATCATGACTTCATGAGAGAATGCTTGGGCGCGATTTACCAAGAAAGATTTTTTTTTGGATGCCAATTTCACATAAAATATAATACCATCAAAGCCACTCGCATTGATTGACCTTAATCATATTAACCTTGGAAGATCTACTTCCAAGTAATTCCTTGAAAAGATCGTGTGTTGAGACAATTTACCAAAAGTACCAAAAATTCCATAATCTATTCGTATTTGTTGATCTTAATTTTCAAGAATAAACAGAAAGGTTTTCGTCTTCTTGATCAATAGTAAATTTGAGTATGGAAATTTTGTGACCATACCTACTCGAGTGGCAAAAAATGGCAAAAAGAAATGTTACTTAAAGGGGAGGAAGAGGATAAATAGAAAGAAAGCATCCTGTTGGAATAACTATTCGGCATCGTTGGGCATCAGGGACCCCTCTCGGACTCGAACTGAGGAAAGGTACCATGGAAGAAAAGAACTTATTCTTTTCTAAGATCTTGTCAATGGAGGTCATACCATTTGTTGTGATACCTTTTAGTCACATTTGTTGAATGGCTTCTTGGCCTTGTCCACAATCAATGAATTGTTCCTTTGCCAACAATCAAGTTACCTCGAATGTGTCGGATTTGCCTCTCTCCTTCCCTTTATCTTTGTTAATTAAACATTTCGAGCGGAACGAGGCCTAGGGGTTTGGGGGCTTGCCCCATTATGTTTTTTTTAAGCTCGCAGGTACATACGAGAACTAACTAGTATTTAGTGAGTGCTAGGTCTGTGCACTTATAGGTTTCTTTACCAAAATCAGCCAAAAGTCATTTTTTTTGAGATTCGATTTTAATTCAATAAAAAATAATAGCTTCAAATAACTTTCAAATATTGATAGTTTTTATATCCAGAATTATATATTTCTTTTGAATTCGACTATTTCATTGAATTTATAAATCTATATAATAAATTTGGAATCCCATAGTAATTTTGGTGAGTT
>JBBMOJ010000622.1:0-18715 GCA_038090695.1 Sclerotinia spermophila | reverse complement strand
CCATCACGTGATCTTTCGACCATGTGACGCGGTATGTTGGATGCCGTCGTAACACCTTGTTAGCCTTATTATTCTACCGAGTGTCTTAATGTTCTTAAGGTTCCACCTTTTAATCAACACCACACCACCACACCACCCCTCACTCATCACTCACATACAAACAAACAAACAAACAGCTTGACGGTTCACGTGATATCCATCGCAAAACCACGGGATTTTCTATTCTATGTGAAAGCCGCAGGAGATTCTTCACCTTTTATCAACGTATTCATTATAATGATAACTCTTGGATACTTTGATATTAGCTAACCTTCACTTCACGCGAAATCAATAGTTGGCTGTGGAAGATACATCCATTATGAAAAGGGGATCACCAAGTGATAGCTAAACTTTTCATCCATCCAATATCAACTTCGTCTTTCATCAATTCTTGATTTCTTTCCCATCGCATATTTCCTCTACAATTTCTCAAGATGTTTACCACCAAGAGCCTCTTCTCGCAAACGAAATGCCCAAATCGGGATAAATGTCTAATTCCAAGATGCATATTCTCACATGATCATTGCGTCGTCCAACCAGTATCAAATGGGACAGCACCAGTAAGACCTACCCAACAAACCGATGGAAGTGATGGTGATCAAGATGGGCAACGAAAGCGACAAAAGATTAGCTATGGAGAAAGAAGTACAACTCCAACAACTGAGCCATCACCTTCCATTTTGACCTTAAAGCCGACTATCAGTGCACAAAAAGCAGTTGATAGCAAAGCCCCTTCAATACAAACATCAAAACCCACGTCAGTAGTTCGACGTGAAATTTCACCGCCACCATTGCGCCGGAAGTCCCAAAATGGTACATCTACACCATCTACATCATCTATACCCGCCGGTCCAATAAAGAATGCACTCCAACAGCCAACTGTATCAGCAACACCCAAAGTCCAGAACCTGACATCGACTCCGGTTAAGAAGCCCGAAAAAAAAGAACCTCTTAATCCACGTGCACGTAAAACTGCTCCGGCTGTTCACAATATCCGGCTCAGACTTGCTCAAGCTCTACATGACCAGTTGAAGCGTCTCAACTCCGAACTCTCCAATGATGCAAACGATGAAGAAAAGGAACTTGTGTTTTCAGATCAAGGATTGATCACAAGGGTACTGGATTTGGAGGAAGCTGCTTGTGAAACGCCTACCATCTACTCCAATGTCGTTAAGAATAAGATCATGGTTTACAAGAGAATGACTGTTGCGCAATGGAAAGAAGAGAGAGCCGGAGAGATTGCCAAGGAGAAAGCCTCTAGAGTACCTCTTTTGGAAACGCCGGCCAAGAAGCCTGAAGGACCACCAAAACCAATCGAGACAGGTCTAAGTCCAGAAGAAGAATTAGCTATACTCCCAAGGCTCTATACTCCCATAACAGAGTTATCACAGCACGGATATGTCACCAATATTCCCACAACTGCAGAAATCGAAAAGGCAAAGATCGGTATAGAAGCATCAAAAGGCTGGGAGGTTTGTGATCGTTGCAAAACACGTTTCCAAGTATTCCCGGGCCGTCGCGAAGAAGATGGTATACTCGCATCTGGTGGTTGCTGCACTTATCACTTCGGAAAGCCCTATTGGAAAGACCGTTCTTCGCTCGATCCCAAAGCCAAGCGCGAGAAGAAATGGCGATGCTGTGATCAAAATATCGGGGATACATCCGGATGTACTACAGCCGAACACCACGTCTTCAAAGTGACTGAAGTAAAGCGTTTAGCCGCGGTATTGAATTTCGAGAAGACCCCCGAGAATGAAGCAGATCCACCCATTTCTACCCAACCCATTTGCATAGATTGCGAAATGGGCTACACAGTGCACGGCCTTGAACTCCTCCGCCTAACTGCCACCTCCTGGCCCTCGGGCTCTCCTCTTCTCGACATCCTCGTCCGTCCTTATGGCGAGATTCTCGACCTCAACTCCCGCTATTCAGGCGTCTACCCACAAGATATCACATCCGCCATCCCCTACTCTTTCCCCGGCTCTCAACACATCGCTCAAACTAAAGGAAAACTCCGCATAGTAGACTCGCCGGCCATAGCCCGCACTCTTCTCTTCTCCTTCCTCACTCCCTCTACTCCAATCATCGGCCACGGTCTAGAAAACGATTTAAACGCTACCCGATTCATTCACCCAACCATCATAGACACGGCTCTATTATTCCCCCACAAAGCAGGATTACCCTATCGAAACGGTCTTAAGATGCTAATGCAATCCTTACTAAATAGGAATATCCAAATGATTACCTTTACAGATGGTAAAGCAGACGGTCACGATAGTAAAGAAGACGCCAATGCAGCAGGGGATTTAGTCAGATTTCGAATCGGCAGAGAGTGGGAAAAGATGCAGAGAGCGGGATGGAAATTGAAAAAGGGCATTTTCGAACCCCCGGAGAATAACGGCGATGCGAAGAGTGGACGGTGGTCTTCAGGAGAGAAGGAATACGAAGAAGATAACAAAGATGAGGATAAGAATGAGGATGGAGAAGCGGTGCACGTCAATGAAGAGAATATCATAGTCGGTGTATCTGCAGGCTCAAAGAGGCGGAGAGAGGATGTGGAAAAATGAGATGAGATGAGATGAGCGGTACAAAATCAGCGAGAAGCGGTACACTCACATCTATCATCTATGCGAATTAACTTCCCCTGCGGAAGGCGTTCTGGATTTCGAAAAATATATATAAAGGCAGATGGGGATTAGATTTCTTCATTCCTCTTCTTCCGGGTTGCTTTTATGGTCTGTGGATATCTATCTATCCACCCACCTACTTTCTCACACTATGCATATATGCGTACTTGATTTCTACAGAGGAAGCTGATATGGTAGATAGATAGATAGGGAGATGAAATTGCGAAGCATAATCTGCAAGGATTTATATAATAGGAGAGAGCACCTTGTTGGGGGTCAATTATTGATTCTATATCGATCTGTCTATGTGTCTATGTGTCTATGTGTACATCCAGATCTTTGTAATCGTGAAGCATTAAACGTGGAGCTTCACGCTTGTGGAGAAATACTACCTACTCATGCAGATGATATCCCAATAGTCTTTCTTCCTTCACAGTTGATTCATTCATTCATTCATTCATAACCATCAAACGCCGCGATTTTACAAGACGAAGCAAAGAAAAGAATCATGGTATCATTCATTATTGCACAAGAAATTGCTAATGATACAATTGCATCCAATCGCATCCAATTGCATTCATTCATTCATCCACCCACCCACCCATCCATCCATCCATCCATTCATCCATCTCTGAACCCTCATCATTAAATCTCTAGAGTCCCAACCACACTGCACGCGGAACATTCGACAACCACGAATAAGAAAATTCTCATTCATGGAGAACACATATTTACCCATATATGCAGCGCGATGTAATAACCTTGTAACTATGACTGTATATTCTTAGTCTAAGTCTAGTGATCTTTCAGCTCCCATTTCACGTCGGAATCATGTACGATACGATACTGAATATCAAATCTATCATACAATTCCCGTTGCAGTTCCAGTGTAGGGATTTGAAATGAAGGCTAGAAATGATATAATGAAACCTCGAGGAAATTTGTGTACAAGTTGTCAGATATCGGAGTGGAATATTCCATAATGGACGTGTGAGGTTTTAATATAGCATAAAGCGTCATCAGAGCATCATCACGACGTTATAAAATAGTCCAGTCCAAGATCTAAGCAACGACTCCATAGAGGAACATTAGCGACGACCACGTGAAGCACCTCGAGCAGGTCCGCCTCCGCCTCTACCACGGTGGGCTTTTCCACGATTTTGACCGCCACCTCTAGGGGGATTATTTCCTGGTTTATGTTTCTGCTTATTTTTCTCTGCACCGCTACCACTGCCAGCGCCTCCGCTACTGCCACTACCACCACCTTTGCGGCCGCCACGGCCACCGCGGTTTACAGAAGGTCCTCTATTATTTTGGTTGCCCGCAGTATTGCCTTGAAATTGGAAAGGGGGAGCTTGATTGAAAGATTGCATTGCACCAGCTTGAGAGAACTGAATCCGACCATTCCTGGGGCCCATGTTGACTTTGGGTTGGATGAAACCTTCGTCATCATCGCTCTCATCTAAATTGATGGGGTCATTGGCTTTTCCCTTGATGGTGAAGCCCTTCTTTCCACGATTCGGAATTGAATAATCATTACCTCCTAGAGAAAGAGAGTCATCGTAACTATTAGGACCGTCAAGAAATTTCTCCATGTTGCTGGTCGACCATGATTTTCCACCAGAAGCAGGTTTACCACGATATAGTCCACATTCAGGACCAAAGTGACCTGGACGACCACAAAAGTAGCAGAATACCAGAATATTTCGAACCTTTTTGATCTCATCTGGGCCAGGGAGGAAACTTCTCCAGATTACATGACATTGATCCTCAAGATGATGTGGAGATTGACATGTATTACATTTGACATCATCCTGAGCAGCTCGCAGCTTTTCAGGGCAGTGCGACGTTTGATGGCCCACTTCTCGACACTTACCACAGATCGTAGTACGGGGACAAGCTGGAGTCAGATGATCACCCTTACTACCACAAGAAGAACAAGCATTGTCGGAACATGCAGCTCGATCATGTCCACTTGAGCCGCAGATCAAACATTTTCTAAGGATGACGCCGTCGGTCGATGGGAAGTATTTCAGAATCGCGGCTTGTTCTTCTGGAGTTGTACTGGGGCGTAAGCCCATCTCGCGTGCCGCCTCGAAGTCATGGTCATCATCAACATCAGTAGCAGGACCATCATCTGACGAAACCTCCATTTCACTTCCAACTACAGAGTCCGCCGAGCCATGATCCATCTGGAATGTGTCAGCTTCAGTGGGGATCCTACGATCTCTGGTTGAGTCGATAACATTTGTAACCAAGGTGGGAGCAACCCGAGCAGTCTTCTCGCCATTAGATTCTCTTATAGGATTAGAAGTCGAGGCATTGTTCTGTTCCATAGGAGCTTCATCTTCGATTAAACCATCATGGATAATTGCTGGGGGAGCATTGTTATCATAATGATCAGCCGCGCGGGATAAAGTTGGCGGAGTAGCGCCACTCTTTTTAGAATTTTTGAGGACTTCTGTTGGAGATGGAGCTTCTGCCATAAGGGAAAATATGAATACTTTCTTTTGTGGAATGTGGTTGTAAAAATAAGACAAATAACCTTTGACGGCAGCCTTAGCACGTTTGTCTGGCAATGTACGTCCAAAAAATTCGTTGTCTGCCACAAGCGCAAGAAGGACGTCAGAATAGGTGATATCCTTACTCGTGATGGGTTTGCCTTCCGCATTATAAACTTCTCGCAACTGGACGTCACCACCGCCGAACGAATAGCGACCTACAGGCTGGTCCTTCTTCATTGGGGTTGGGTAAAAGGTCAAGCCCTCTCCAATAAACTTCAGGCAGCTCTGTTGAAATTCTTCCGGCACTGGCCAACCATGAAGATCTATTAGAGCAGAAACATCTTGAGTGTATGCTTCCATCAAAGCCAGCTGTTTTTCCTCCCCTAGCTTATTGAAATGTTTTTTGGTCATCGGCTTCTGATCAGATCGTCCCTGAGATTGTTCAAATGTATTATTTGGGGTCTGTTCTGGTTGCTTTAAGGAACTATTTTGAGACGGCGGTGGCCTCTTGCTCTTGAAAGATGTTCGTAGTCCACTCTGTACGCCTTGATTCCAGGCTACTGGCTGTCCATTATTTGCTCCAGACTTGACGGTTCCTACCGTTTCCTTTGGCAACGGCGAAGACGTGAGATCGATCTCAATTTTGGCAGATTCGTTGGAAGATGGCCTTGCCCTCTTTCGAGGCTGCTTTGCAGATTCATCTGACGAAGAATCAATTGTGACAATTTCTCTACCTTGATCCGAGGATGTTTGTAAAGCACGTTTTCTTCCAACCACGTTTGATCGCGAATCAGCTACATCTTCTGCCGGTGAATCCATCTTTAATAATGCTCTCCTGGCAGATCAAAATCAAAACCAAATCAATGCGACAGGATTCGACATCCACGCGTTAATTCGAATATGCGAATGTGCGAATGTGCATAGGTATGGGTAAGGGTAAGAGGTAAAATGGTTGTGCTTTGGTGCGAGCGGGGTCCTAGAAGAATTAGTGAAAGCTGCTGAGATGTTGAATTATCTTCATAAACATGAAGAACAAATTCGAATCATCAAGAGAATTCTTGAAGATTGAAGATATTTTTCAGATAACAGAAAGGACTCTTTATGTCCTCAAAGTCTTCGTGTATTGCTGGATGATCTGTTGTATAGTATCGTCGCAGACTTGCGATACCTAGTATGTACTTTCTTTACTCTGTAATGTGTAAATAGATAGATGTTGTCTCAAAATTTAACAAGAGGACTCGGGCGTTTCTGATATTGTGGGAAATAATTATTTCTGGGAATTATTGCCTGCCTCGGTAAGAAGCTTTGATTGGTCGAAGGGCTGATATATATATATATTAGTTGGTATATTATTAATTTCGGTTAAACTAACCATAAGTGGAAATTATCCTTGTTGATGGCCCATGTTATTGGCTCCTTTTTTCTCTAAAGAACATTCCAAAGAGATTCTGGGTTCATTTTATCTGGTATCGAGATTTATTTTTGGCCTTATTTATGATTTATATGTTATGTTATATTAATATATTATACTACACAAGATACCACCTAGGTACAGTCCTACCTAATACAGATTGATAAAGAAACAACCCACTCGAGCAAAGTCTACTCCGTAGTTTGAATATTTGCTCTGCTCTGTCTGCTCTGCTCTGCTCTACAGTACAGTCTACTCTGTTACTCATTGACCCTTCTTGCCTACCTACATCCTACATAGTATGAAGTTCTCACTTCACCTCGCTCACTTCATCCTCCCATAAAGGAAAAGTTAGGCCGATCAGATTCCCGAGCCCCATCCCCATCTCCCCCAAGAACACCAAGACCGAAATCAGACTCAAAACAGAACAACAACACCATATAAGACTATCACCAAAAAGACAACCATTCGCCCTCGCCCTCATTCTCATTCTCATCATTCACCACTTCTCTATAGTTTACATTCTATTCAGTAACTTAATCCGCCACCTCCCCTTATTCGATTTCCATACTCGTTCCTCCATTCTCCTGCCTCTTTACGCCTCACACCTCAACGCTTAGGTCCTCTATTAAGCCAGAAGCTCCAGCTTCTCTAAATTTACGTTTAAACCTTCTGGTTATTGGCCGACCAAATCCAATTCGAATCAAATCTCATCCATTTCTGTATTCTTCTATCTACAGTCTCTCGTTTTGTCAATATTTAACCTGCCTTACAATTATTCAGAAGTAAGCCCCTAAACTTTCTTCAAATTTATGCAGACCTGGGTAGAGATCTCAATTCTTTCAAAGATCCGCACCTCTCACTTTGCTTACAGCACTAAATTACATGAAACATCCAATGTGCTCATCGCTGACATCGTAATTATAGCTAAAAGCTTTTGACAGCCGCCATCAGACCGTCTATATCCCTTTCCCAAATTCGAATACACATCTTAACATCACGATAAGACGCTCTCTCGAAGGCGTTCCTTAAACTTCAAAATTCCTTCAGCAACCACCGCCAAGCTGTCTTCCCCACTCCTCCTCCCTCGCACCGTCTCTTACGACGCGAGTTCAAATCCACCTCGTCCAAGTGGTCCATATCGAACAATGAGTGAGCAAAAAGTTGGACGAAGGAGGCGGTCAAGCAGTTTACTATATCAGGAGCCACCGGAGACGATCGAACATATGAGTGACCAAGCGGCATTACCCAATCTAAATGCCAACTGGGTTAACGCAAAAGGTCAGAGATTCCTGGATTTGATTGTGTACAATGTAGCAATAGGAGCATATGTTTATAACATGATTTCTTCATGGGATATGAAGTATTTTGATATGCCGAATGCTAATCAATTCATTCGATAGGTGCCTGGACAATACATCTGGTTTTAATCGCATGCCTCAAGATTCTTTTTGATATAATCCCTGGTGTTTCTCAAGAAACATCTTGGACATTAACCAATATATCGTACATGTTTGGTTCTTTTCTCATGTTTCATTGGGTCCGCGGTGTACCATTCGAGTTCAACGCAGGAGCCTACGACAATTTGAACATGTGGGAACAAATTGATAATGGAGCTCAATACACACCGGCGAAGAAATTTCTCATGAGCGTACCAATTGTTTTGTTCCTAATTAGTACCCATTATACCCATTACGACCTCACTTACTTTATCATCAATTTCCTCGCTGTTCTCGGAGTTGTGATACCAAAATTACCTTACGTAAGTTGTTCTCAACCAAAAATTTCACATCTCATATTTTGTGTTTTGTATTTTACACTCGAGGTTTTGAATATTGGAATATTATATACTGATGTATGTTTATCAGAGCCACCGCACTAGAGTTGGTCTATTCTCCTCAGCGCCAGAGGAAAGTTACAGATGATACGATATGATGTTTGAAAGTACATCAAAGTACATGATTGCATTCGATTAGGCGTTTGTACGATATCTTGAGGCTTCACTTTTTTTTCATTTCAGACAATGATGAGAATACACTGGTTAACACAAAAGAATCCGGACTCGGTGAACTGTATCTAGAAGTAGGGATGGAGTTTTTAGGTACACTTACAATTCTTGGCTATTTTCTCAAATTGTTCTAATATGGATTTGACTTTCTTCTTCTTCTTCTTCTTCTTCTTCTTCTTCTTCTTCTTCTTCTTCTTCTTTTTTCTCCTTTTTTCCATGGTGACAACATCTTTCCTTGATGAGCCGTCATTAGTCGCGGTGACATTATTTTCCTTGATGCGCCATTGGTTCTTGATAATAGTGACGGTGTCTTCCATAACAAGAACTATTGGGATTGGTGAGCTTATAAAATCCAATGGTATTTCCTATTTTTATTCAAAGATCGAATCTTTGATGTTAACAAAAACTCGATGGGTTTGTCAAACAAAAATTCCTTATGGAAGACACGGAATGAAAGTTGAATTTTCTTCTTAGCTACCTAGTAGTATGTAGCCCTACCAATCTCGCCGGTTGGATTTTACGGCAAGGGAAATCTCTGGAGTGATCAAGATTCCGATACCGATACAGGATCAGGATCAGGTTCAGGTTCAGGTTCAGGTTCATCCGAGACTTACCGATATGATTTCATGATATTTCTAGCTGAATCAATCGAAAGCTTCAGTATATGAGAGATTGCCTTGAATTTTCTCTCAACTACTAGGTAAGGTTAAGCTAAGAATTTGAACTACTAACACAAGTTTTTCAAAAATAGAAAAGAAAACCGTTACAAAAGCAAACTTTGATACGTTTAATAGACCCACAGCAATCCTCCCCCACCCAGACTCTGGAGATCTTAACACTAAACCCCTCGATAAAAGTATAATTTATATAGCTACCAGCTAGTTTTTACTGTCTAATCTAGATCTACCAATACCGTTACAGTGGGTAAGGTAATATGACTCTTACTGGCTTTACTCGATCATGTTTGGTGGATTGAGAGTTCCAATACTTTCTAAGAAATTGCTGTTTCTTCCTTACTAAGATCCACGTCAGTAGGGCATATCGATATCTATATACATCGTACATACATTTATCAGGAATCGGAATTCATTGAGCTGATGCTAAAGCCCATTTCGTGCTATTGACTAAGTCAAGAAGGAAACTCTCAGCGGTCTGTAACTTGAATTCCATCATCCACGAGTTCCCGAGGACACTGATGGTCTATCTTCCTGTTTTATTCAACCTCTCTTTGTCTTTGAGCTAGGTAATTTAAATATGACAATCTTTGAGAATTCTATCGCCGTAAGTTTCCGATGATGCTGGTGCAGATTCCAGATGTCTTGTAAGCTCGAATATTCTTGGAAATTCGTTGGGCATGATTATGATATCCCTGGGGGCGTGTTTTGTATCTCACGATTCATTATCAACCATCCACTCCGTCTCGAGTCACATTAGAATCTACCTTGCTAAATGAAACAACTCAAGAGAGGAAGAATGTGCCATTCACATAAGACTTGGATTGAAGATGAATTTGTCAAGATGAAAATGGTTGCGCTCGACTGGAAATTACAATTTTGTATGATATTCACCAAATGACGAGCCAGTATGTGAATTTTGGGAATGACAACCACAGAGAATGAGCTAGTGCCGATGTGGTATTTGAGCTCTAAATAAATCAGCTTTCATGCCCAATAGGGGCATGGTGGCTTAGTGGTATAGCTTTCCATCATTAATTTATATACCATTTCTACCACGGATGCAATTACACTTCTCTGTTAGGTTAGGTTTGGTTGACAGAGCTGGCTTCAACAGCCAAGCGAGCTCCTTGGAAGAGTTTTCACCTCTAAGCACTCAAGCCTTCTCCACCGGTCCACTCTGATATTCCTCTCTACCTCTCTACCTCTCTCAATACCTTGAAGTATAACATTCAAAACTAACTGGATCCGGCTTGATAACATCCGCCAATGAAATTATTACCGATGCCAAGGAAGCAGATCGACTAATGATGTAGGGCGTCGACTATGATAACTCCTGACCGGCTACTGCAAGTTTGACTCGAGTGGATCTTATTTCCTTGGGTTCTTTGGGACAAGCTCTGATCGCCACAGAATTATGTCGAAATGCATTTCCACTTGATCACGTTTGCAATTTAGCTGCTATGATAAGACTGTACTTTGGTTTAGCTTTTGATAGTTACTATTACTGGGGATAGTCCATGAGTTATGAGTAATATCTAAATATAGTTTCTGTAGTCACTCGTGTCGCCATTGCTTGCCTTTATATCTCATCTATGACGTTGGCTTAAGACGCTAAACTTTAGGGCATATTGGGTGTGTATAAATATGAGGTCTTCCAGCAGAAGAATTGAAACTTCTTGTTCAATCTTGCGGTCTATCTTTTTTTACTTCACAGCACCCTCCACTAGAACAAGTCATCACAATGAAGTTCGACTTCACCAAGACAGCTGTCATTCTCGCATTCTGCGGACTTGGTGTTGCAGATACCACCCAGAATGGTCCAGTCAATGGACAAGGTATGACATCTCCTAGCTTTCCCCTCAAAGAATCTATCAAGTAATGAATAATCCAACCTCATCAGACAACACCAACAGTGGTGGTAACGTCCTCATCAACCAAGGCCATGTCATGAACACCACTGCCAGGCTCACAACAGGTCCCGCTTCCTCCAGAGCCACAGCTGCCGTCTTTGTCGTCTCTCCGTTCTATAGGAACAGAACCATCACTTTCGATACTGTCCCAGCTTTTGTACCTACCTGGTGTCCTTTCTGCGATGGAACCGTCATTGCTACTTCAGCTAGAACCACCTCTGCTGGTACCACTGCTCAGACTAGCCAAGCTGGATCTGCTGGTACTGCTGGTACTTCTGACACTGACGGAGCTTCCGCATCAGTTACGACTTCATCCACTGGTTCCAGCACTCGCGACCCAGTAACCTTCCAGGGTGCTGCTTCCGTCAATGGTTTCAACTTAGCTTTAGCCCTCATTGCCGTCGCTGCCATTGCCATGGCCTTGTAAGCACCACCTTCCTGACCTCTTCGAAACAGTCGTTCCATTGCGTGAGAGTTGTCTCTCATGATGGCTTAGAGAGGGTTAAGGAATCTGGTCATTGAATCTTGAATGGAGTTTGAGAGAAGGATTGCTGTGTTTCCGCAACAGTATATACGTTGTGTAGGTATGCATCCATCATGACCATAATTTATACATGGGGGGCAAATTGAAATACAGATCTGAAGTTGTGAAGATCATGCTGTCTCGCAAGTAAGTAGGGAAGATTCCCTGCATGATGCGCCACTTTCCTTAGGTTTCGGCATCCTGATCTTACGGACTCGACCTATCTTGATAGCGACTCGGCAGCAATTTTGGAAATACAAAAGTTCAAAGCTGGACTCAACATATGGTAAGCATTTTCTCTCGCCAAAGATCAGAACGTCATTAGCGACCGATTATTGAATCGACGGCGCTTTATGTTTGTAGATCTTTGGGGTAGTCCGCAAGTATCGAGTGCCCTCGACGCAAGTGTTTCATGACACGATCAGATCACTTTGAGAAATGTCGTTGGAGTTTCGAGGAAATTCGCTGCGCTCTTGAATATCGCAGTCATTACGCCTCAAAATCGGATTTGGGGAGGATGACAAGTGGGAAAATAGTAAGTTCATCGGACTGTACACGAAAAAAAAAACATAAACAGTTTTATGAGCAATCGTTTCAGGGGGACTCATGTCAAAAAAAAATGTGGAAGATAGATGGAGAAATGAGGGGGAAAAAGGGGATGTTCATAACGAGAAAAATCAAAAAAGCATCGAACTATCTTCGTGTCTTTTACATGAAGTATTTGGTAGTGTGAATGTTCTTATGCTAATTCTAGGGGTGGCTACTGGGTATTGGGATGAAGTCGTTCAAGTGAAATCGACAATCCGCACCCTCTCGTCTGATCAACTAATCCCCGGAATATGGGCATCATAATTGACATGTCTGTATGTCATGCATGATGCTTGCAGGGGTAATGGATCAGGATCTGCAACTCGCAGGTCAGAGAGGGGTAAGTCGGACTGGGGGTGGGGGAGGGGCGTTTGGGAATGGCGCTGGTGCTCTGGTGTTTGGTTGCTTGTCTAAATAAAGGGGCGCCGGCGTTTATATAGGGAAGGGGTTTTCGCACGGGTTACATGTATTGTGGATATACATGTCGCACTCTCCTGGTTGGACTCATCTCCATAACACGAGCATCATGGTCGATATATATGTATCATGCGTGGTGCTTTGTAGGACGATGGATGGGAGAGGTAAGTCGATGACTTGTGGAAAGACGGTTTTGGTGGTATTCGCAAAGGGTATTCTCAACGGCGGTTTTGAAACTCCTCTTCAACGACATTCTCAACGGCACTTTCAACGGTGTTCCGGTAGAGGCATTCTGGGCTGGTTTCTGAGAAGTTTGGTTTTGATAGTGCCCAGGTTACGTCGCACTCTCTCGTCCAGTCGAATAATCCCCGGAATATGGGTACCATCGGGGTATGGCACTTGCAGGGGTAAAGATTGGGATCTGTGTTGTTGGTGATATGTCTGTATGTCACTTATCATACTGGGTAATAAGATTCGGTAGCGACTACAGATTAGAGAGGGGTAATTCGGGGTGTGTTGAGAAGGTGTTGTACCTTTGCAGTCTGAACACCGGGATGGGGAGTTGGGAGAAGCGAGTGGCGACTCGTGAAGTCTTTTGATGTTTAACACTTAATGTTGAATATAAAGAGAGAAGTTTGTTTGGAGGGGGTTCAGCGTTTGGAGGGGGTGGGGGGGGTATCTCTCAAAGTTTCATAATGTTTAATATTCAATGTCGAATATAGGAGGAGGAATTGGTATTGAAAGAAGGATTGGCATTGGAGATTCGGTGTTGGAGGTTTCAGCACTGAAGGGGGAGAGCATCTCATGAAGTTTCCCAATGTTTAACATTTGTTGTTGAAAGTAGGGAGAGGAGTTGGTGTTGAAGGGGGATGGAGTTCGAGGTTCGGCGTTGGAGGAGGAGGGGAATTGAGGGGTGATTGGAGAGGGGGGAGTTGAGGGGGTAGTTGAGGGGGTAGTTGAGGGGGTAGTTGAGGGGGAATTGAAGGGAAGTTGGGAAGAGATAGGTATTGGATAGGGGTAGTTATTAAAAGGGGAGTTAAGGGGTAATAAAAGGGGAGTTGAAGAGGAGTTGAAAGGAGAAGAGAGTAGTATTTTGTGAAATTTCTTAATGTTTAATATTTAATATTGATAATAGAGAGGAGGTGGTGTTATAAAGGGATAGGCGTTGAATGGGGGGTTGAAGGGGAGTTGGAGGGGGGAGGGGTGGCGTTTTGGTTGGGCTTCTGGGAAGAGGTAGACTTATTGAAGGAAGATCGAGGCGTTTTGGTATGGGTACAGGGGAAAGAAAGGGCATAACGGTGGAGAATTATAGGGAACTAGATCTCGGTAATAATATATAATTCAATACCGATATCTCAAATTGTTTATGTTCTTCGAGTGACTGTAATTCTAGCTATGTATAACAAGGGATAGAGAATCTACTTTTGTAAAATCGTATGTTGAATACTCTCATTATGATAGGAAGACGAATGCTGAAATATTTCAAGGCTATATAGATGAGCACATTTTTAATGAGTAATTCAAGAAGTTTTAACTTACCTCATTTTCATTTCTACATGTCCACGTCCACGTCGTCTCACCAATTTACCCCGCCATGACCTACCCCACTATAGTCTCATATCCACCTCTATCAAACATCCGATATCTAAGCATCTTGGGATAACTACGGAAGCTCTGATTTATTTTCTCCCATTGATCAATCGGCTTCAATTACATATACTTTTCTTATCAAAACCTTCAATACATACTATTGTGCTATCATCGTCTTATCTTGATAATCCCACTATCATCGTCCCATTTCTCGATAGCCGAGGTAGTAACCTTTAGGTAATTCGTCAGGTCGATCAATTCCCTATCTAAATCCACATCTATTCGCCTCTATTTTAAGCGCGAGTTGGCTGGCGTATTTGCTCGTATATATTGATATATCCAGCTACTCCGGCATCCGCTTAATATTCGATATCTGAGATTGAGATTCGGAGAAAGTAATCTTACATCTTTGCTACGAGTATTGAATATCATCGATAAGACAAAGACGAAGGATAATTAATAGACCTACGATTATGGCACCATCAGCGACTGAATCACTCCTTCCCATTCAAAAGAAAATGAGGGAGGAGGGTGCTTCAATAGCACAGGATGAGAAAGTTGAACATGTTCATGGGGGAGAGGACTTGACACCTTTGGAGGCTATTAGTCATGGAGGTGTGGTTATGTCTGGTGAGATACGATGTTTCTCTTTATGTTTAGGAGTGTTATATGGAAAAGTGGGAGTAGCGGGCGTGGAAGTCGAGTGTCTTTCGTGTCGTAGTGATGATGACTTGAATTTTTGGAAGTCAGATGATGGAGGTGAGGGGGGTAGGAAGGCATAGGCTTTATTTGCTGATCTGCCTTGCAAGTGCGAGATGGGTATCATTCTCGTAGGCGATTAGTTTCTGTCTGTAGTTGAGTATGAATCCTTCTCCGCTAACCCAAGCTCTACTCTCTTTTTCTCATCAACCCTATAAGCTTTTTCTTCTCCATCTACATCATCCACTTATTCACTTACTAACAAATTTTCCAGGTATCCCATCCTTTCCCACACATGCTGCTCACCGTCGTCATATTCTCATCCATATGGCGGCCGTCTTCCGTGACTTTTCTCGCCGCGGATTCACCGAAGGAATGTCAGGACATATATCCGTTCGAGACCCAGAGTTTGAGAACTACATCTGGATGAATCCTCTTGGTCGACATTTTGGTCTAATGACTGCTGGTGATATGATGTGTTTAGATATAGAGAGTGGAAAAGTTGTAGGAGGAAATAGGGTACGAGTTTTCATTTGCAAAGAGTGAAAATGAGCAGAGAAGTAGCTACTAACTCAATGACAGTCTCGTCCTGCAAATGCCGCCGGATTTTTTATCCACTCTGCAATTCATAAAGCGCGTCCTGACGTCCATGCTATTTGTCATGCACACACAAATGCCGGTCGAGCATGGTGAGTCTTCTGTACAAAATATTTCCAAATTCAAGTATTAATATCACTAAGGTCCGTCTTCGGTCGCCCCCTCGATATGCTCAACCAAGATATCTGCAACCTCCACAACAGCATCGCCGTCTACGCCTCGTACGGCGGCATCGTCTTTGCCTCTGAAGAAGGCGCCAACATTGCGCGAGCCCTCGGTCCCCACAACAAAGTAGCTATCCTCCTCAATCACGGATTATTAAGCACGGGATCCACCGTCGACGAAGCGGGATTTCTATTCGCATTATTAGACAGAGGATGCGAGATCCAACTGAAAGTCGAAGCGGCGGTCGGCGGAACCAGAGATGAAAACGGAAAGGTGAAGAAAGGAGTGCATGTTATTGATGATGAGGAGGCGGCGTATAATTTCAAGATGGCAAGTGAGAAAAACGCATTGTATGCGGAGATTCAACCGGATCTGGAGTTGGAGATGGAGATGGCGGGGCCGGGGGTAGTGGAGAGGGGGGTGGAGAATCAGATTGTGGATCATGGGTTGTGAGGGAGAGAAAAGGAGAAATGGTTGGAAAGTCATGCGCATATTTCTATCTCTATAGACATCTCAAATTATCTGTATACAACAGCCTAATCCTACTTCCTTTCGAATTGCCAACTACGGCGAGGAAATAAACCTATAAAACCCCCCGAAACATCCTTCTCCATATCCACTATCACCGAGTTTCTAGCAAGTAAAAAGAGTTTTCGCACTATGCAGATTTATGAATACCTCCTAGAGATTACAAAATATACACAGGCCTTCTCTTTTCTATATACCTACCTTATACTTTTCCAGAAATCTAGCCGGTGGAAAGACTTTCAAGATCTGATCGAGATGTTGGAGGAAGATTGTGTGGATATGATATGATTCCAATATCAGATTTATGAGTAGCCAGTTTGGATATGGAATAGGAAGACGAATCAAAGCTTTCGGGTTTACGATGTACTTGGAAGTACTTGGAGAGATGAGAGATGAGAGATGTGTGTAATTTTTGGCGACATATTAGAATATAAGGATTTGGGATATGAGAGATGAGAGAAGGGACGAGGATTTGAGATTCTAGAATTGTGGGAAGCCTTTGATGAGATGAGATGAGATGAGATGAGAAGATGAGAAAGAAAGAGAAGGATATGTATGGATGTTTACATAACTGTTGGAGAATCGGGTGGTGTAAGTGATGTTGAGTGGCTTTACATGGTTTCGGACACTTCTAATAAGTAGATATCGTATCCATCTAGGCATTCGATGGTGCTGTTTGATATTCGAGGGCCTACTCGTAGATGGAATCCCAAGGATGCTCTTGTGTTGAGAGGGATATCGTGTGAGTTTCTATGGGAAATGTGATGGGATAATAGCTCCGTATTGTCCGTTTCAGTTTTGGGAATTCTAAGAATTGTCCCTTGGCTGTTTAGCTTACAAGATACTCGATATCTTATACAACATTATATCTTCATTGAAGATTTCCCCTATTCTCATCTGGAAGAGTTTCTATCATTTTCAATTCGACCGGTAATATTGCAGTTATTGTTATGCAAAAGAGATGAACACTCGTTCGTCTCAAGATATAGACTTTTAATAGACGGTGGGAGAAACGTAGTATACTGTGTAATACTCTATCCTTCGACTTATCTCACTCATATCATCGCTTGAGACGCTTGGTAGGTTATACGTAGATGATCATTCGTGATCCTGTATCTGTATCGGTACAGTACACTTGGACAGAGATTCTGGCACGAATGAGTGTATGAGGGTCAAGATCGATGTGCTACCTAGCCATCTATGCACTGCCAAGGTATATAAGCCGCAACATCACTTCTTGATTGAATTCTTGAACCATGCAAAAACCTTTCAGTCAAAAGTTTGACAACAAGTTTGCACCGAGAGTTTCTTTTGATAAACATACTAAGTGATTGAGTTTTGAAGCTGTCTGTGGTGAGCAATATCGAAGCCGAAATAGGTAACCTTAGATGCACATTGCACAGATCGTGAGACCCAACGGACATGAGCTTTCTCGGCTTTACCATATCAAAACACACTTGCGTCTTGGGGGAGTGGGCATAGAGCCAATAAATAATGTACAGAGTACAGTAGAGTAGTAATAACGTTAAGTATCTTCCGGATCAATAAATTATCCTCGGATCCTTCGCGAAACCCCAAAAATTCCCATGATTTCACAAACACGGACAATCTGTTCGGTTCGTCCGTACAAGATGAGATGGATGGCCTTGGGATCACATGATTTCGAGAGACACTATAACATGATAAAATGTGAAACAGCACCTAAAAGTTATCTCAATATTCAGACTCTCATTATCGATATAATGTTTTTCATATTTATCTGCTTATTAATAAGCCGAAAAATTTCAGACCAATCAAAGATCAGGGGAACGTTATTCTTCTTGAGAGTCTGAAAGCTTTTGAATACTTTTTTGATAAAGAATATGAAACGTTTGATAAAAGCTTTTAATTATATATTTTATTTTTTCAATTATAATTTATTAGTAAACTAATTATATTTTTCGAAAAAGTTCAATTACTATTATTATTTGAATCTGTATCAAATAAATAGGAGTTATTGTTATTATATAATTCCAAAGAAAAGAAATATCTTTAAATCATTTAAATTATTCCTAAAAACTTTCTATTATTAATATTAATCGAATCGCTGTATTAAACTGAATACACTTTAAGCTTTTTTGAATCTATTGATGATATTAGTATTAAATTATCAATAAAAAGAATTATTGAGATTATTGATTTCGAAATTCGTATAATCAATGTTTTAAGTTTAAGATATTAAATTTCGAAATCTTAAATATTTCGAGAATACTATAGTACTCTACCTCTTTGAATTCGATATTTTATACTTTTATTTAAAAAACTATTTATATAATAGGAATCGCTAAATTGAAAAGATCTTCATGTTACGGAGGTACCCGCACCGCAACAGGTTAGATAAGCAGTAGCCTTACCAGGTCACGAGGACAAGTGTCACGCCACCGAAAGTCGAT
>JBBMOJ010000621.1:0-18895 GCA_038090695.1 Sclerotinia spermophila | reverse complement strand
ATCCCTTCCCATCCCTTCCCATCCCTTCCCATCCCTTCCCATCCCTTCCCATCCCATCCCTTCCCTCCCCTCCCCCCTAACCCCAAACCCCCCATCTCCTAACCGCGCAATACACAAAATAGAGGTAAAACCCGACTGGCGAAATGGTACGCTCCCTACAACGACGAAGAGAAGATCAAGCTCAAGGGCGAAGTAACTTTCCCCCTCCCACCCCCCGCTTCCCTTTCCTCTCAACCATATCAAACATCTAACCAACAATCCCACCACCAGGTGCACCGACTCGTCGCGCCGCGGGATCAAAAATACCAATCCAATTTCGTCGAATTCCGCAATAATAAAATCGTCTATCGTCGCTATGCGGGTCTGTTCTTCTGCGCGTGTGTCGATGCGAATGATAATGAGTTGGCGTATCTAGAGGCGATACACTTTTTCGTCGAGGTGCTGGATAGCTTTTTTGGAAATGTGTGTGAGTTGGATTTGGTGTTTAATTTTTATAAGGTTTGTTTTTCCTCCCCGAGGGAATGAGGATTTGGCAATTATGGGACGGTGTGCAAGGAGGAGGTGAAATGGATGGGAATGGTGCTAATGTTCTGTGATGCTAGGTGTATGCAATTTTAGATGAAGTATTTTTGGCAGGAGAAATTGAGGAGACGAGTAAACAGGTCGTTTTGACGAGGTTGGAACATCTGGATAAATTGGAATGAATTTAGAAACATATGACGCTGGCCTAGCAAAACTAGCCAACAGTAATGGCAGTGAGCAGTGAGTAGCAAGTCGATATCAAAGGGAAAAGCTAGGAGTTTAGGAGTTCAACTGCAGGCATAAGACTGGTACAAGGCGAAGTTACAGTCAAAACATAGATTCGTCAGGCAAGTGGCACCATTATTGAGGTAGTGTGATTCATATGTTTCTCTCCTTGCACAACCAGCGTGATAAGTGCTCTCTTCTTGTCGCTATTACTTAGTGTACAATACCTCCTAATAATCAACTCTCATACAACAGCAATCTCAAAGAGCCTTGGAAGCAAATTGATTGTCAAAGTCTGTGTAATGAACGGCCCAGGTTTCGCAAGATAGCTGCTAATACTATTTTCAACATTCGCCGTATCAGCAATTTCAAATTTCCTTCATATGAAAACAAGTATGGTCACAACCATTGGTCACCCGCAACATCCGTCGAGGTGTTACCATCATGATTATGTGCTGGGGCTCCGGAAGATGCCTCCTGCATTTCGATATCGGAACCTAGGGAGGCTGACGTATTTCTGTCAAGACTGAAGTAAGGAATCTCACTTGAAACTCGGTCAGGTGCATGGTCGAGCGTATGATCTGAGTACAACGATGCAATGGAAGGCAACGAAGAGGAGCTGTTGGGGGATCTGATTATTGTAAGTACAGATACCTCAGTCGCCTGTTGGACAGCAAGTTATGTAACTTACGATGTTGAAATATTCAATTGTCCCATGCGACGTTGGTCGTCTTCATCCCAGCACTCTAAAGCTGTGGGGCGTCTTCTTCTCAGGTTCACAACTTGACCTTCTGTTCGATTTTCAATCAAGCTTTTAACAAAGTCGGAATAAATCTTCTCTGGAGTCTCTGAACGAACCCGTGGCGAATCACACCCTGCTTTCATATCATCCACAGGAGTTCGGATGTCGAATTCGCTAGAAGTATCCATGGTTGAAATTTCTCTTGGACGCATGTTCAAATCAGACTGCGAGCTTTGCTCGGAATATTTGGTTGAATTTGTCGAGTTTTTGATTAGAAGTCTTTGGTGTAATTCAAATTCTGCAGTGTAGGGATCCATTTCCTTGAAAATTCCACCTGCCTCTGCGTCGAGTCTTTCAATGTCCAAGTGTAGAGCTCTAGACTTCGTATCATCAACGCTATGCATCAGCTCTCCTTTATCATCATAGCCAACTTTTTGTCTGATGATACGTTGATGCTCCTCATAATCGATATCATTCATCCCCATGGAGCGAGCACGCTTGCGATTAGCTGCCATGATGGTAGAGGCCACATTGGAAATTGATACACCAGTCACTTCTGCCACCCCTTCCATTGACATCCCTGTATCTTCTGCCATAGCCACGGAGGCTTTGTGTATGCGTTCCTCGATATCGGCAAGTTGTTCAACTATGTTTTTACGAGCTGGTAATTCTGGCTCTTTGTCGATATCGCGATTCAAAGCCGTTGCTTGCTCCTGTCTGGAAGAACCTGGTGCTTCAAATTTCTCCGAATTTCTACCACGTCTCGAACCTCGCTCTGCGTCTTTGTGTTTCGAATCATTTGATGTTGACATTCTGCCTAGCTTCGTCTTGTAGCCATCTCTCTTATACAAGCTTCTTTGTTGAGTTGTAGCTTTCATCCCGACAACCAGACGTTTTTGGGTGAGGGAGTCTTTCCTGGTGTTCTTTGGACATAGCGAATACCAGTGCTTTCCAAATTTGTTGCATATTGTGCATCTATATGACTCTGGTGGCTTTTTGTCAAAGGCAGGATTCTGGAATTCTATCAGCAATCTTCCGCATTGTGCTTTGATCATGATTATTTACCATGCTCGTTGGACATTGTTTAACCCAGTGGCCTATCCAATGTCAGTGATTGTTGCCCGCTCACCTCAGGCATGGAGATGAAAACTTTTATCATCAGAGTGAAATTCGAAACGGACACATACTATTCTTCCCGCATCTGTTGCAGATATAACTTGGTGGAACATACTCTGAACGAGTGACATCAAGATCTGATTTGTTTGAGGATTTTTCCCATCGATATTCACCTCTGTCAAAGTCCCCTTTCTCCAAAGATCTATCTTGGTTTGAGCCGCGTTTTTCATCAAAAACTCTTTCAATCTCATCAACGGAAGGAAGGTGCTTTTCTTCAGTCCACCGTTTCGGACCATTAGGAGTGGAAGGAATATTGTCTTTCTTCCAATCCACAATGTGTGCTATTACTGCTTCCTTGTCAACTCCACGGTGCTTCAATGATTCCACCCACTGCTTAATTGTATTTGGCCAAGCTTTAGATAATTGCAATGGGCTATTTTGATGAACTTTGAGCCATCGAAAGTATATTTTCATAATTGAAGAAGCTGGCAATTCATCGTTCACATTCTTGGCTAAGTTGCTCAAAGATATGCTCAATAAATCATCATTAGTTACTAAATCTGGGGCTCTGAAGAGAAGCTCTAATAAAGCTTCATCCTCCCATGCACTTTGATGTCGACTTTCTTTTCTAGATATCATCTTGAGATGTAGAAATTGATAATAAAAAAAGATAAAAGTTAATTGAAGTTGAAGGTCTCAAGGACAAGGAAAGTTGTTTGTTATTTGATATCGCACGGACCTACTGCACCTTCTCTTCCTGAATCCATCTGCTTTGGTTGAAGATTGTTTATATGTTCGAGGTTGAATTGGTTACCTTATCTTCTTCTTCCGATAACAAAAAGGTTCAGAAAGCAACCAGTTGACAACCATCTACTAGTCAAATATCACCTCGAAGTTCAGCTTGAGAATTTTAGGATTCATCTGAAGAACATCAAGGAGTAACTAGGACATATTATACTGAGAGTATAAAGAAGCAATCCACCTCCTTCTATACATAGCAAAGAAGCTTCAACGACAGTCCTCTTACTTACAGCATTCAAAGCATATTGCCGCCTTCTTTTCAGTCAGAAAAATTCTGGGCTATTACTTCAAACACAACATTGAGAATATCTCGTCCAATATACTACACTATTACTGATTTCTCCCTGCAACTAAAGGTATGGTCTCAATATTAGAATACAGCCTTATTTGCTAGAAATTTACACTGACGCAGTTCTCAGTGTAGATCGTCAAATCTACAACCAACCTTACAATCACCGACCACAGACAACTACCGCCTCCTCCTCAATAACCAATATTAGTTCTCATCTTGGTCTGTATAGGCTAGAATGAATCCTTCATCTCAAGAAGTTGTGCAACTCGGTCAGGTTAGTGACCTACCCGCAGATCAACTTCAATTGGTTGCCTTGGCCGCAATTGCACACATATCAATGCCACTTCCTTTTTTGTCTACTACAGAGGACAATCTATCAGAGATCTTTGCTGCCACTTCGTTAGAGGTAACCGACCCACAGGTAAGCAAGTTTAGAGTACTAATCCCGTAGATATCACCTCATTTCTTAACCTTTCAACTTCATTTTCAAGTTTCATCGTCATTACTAACTAAGGTATACTCCAGGATGTACAAGATCAACAACCTGAGTCCATTACAGCTCAAGACAATGCAGTCTTCCCAACAGTTGCTAACACATTTCCCAAGTTCCAAAGCCTTTCTTTCGAGATACGCGGAATGATCTGGAAGCTTAGCTTACCCAGAGCTCGAATTGTTGATGTCATCTACGACAAAGACCAGGACAAGTACTTGTCGTTTCATTCCACACCACCTGCTTTATTGCACACAGTAAGCATAATATAATTTCATTTCCTGCATTTTGTTGTCTAGACAAGTCCTCAACAGGATGCCCATTCTCGATAATATTGTGGTAGGAATCATGTTACTAACAATTTAACCTTTTAGAATAGAGAAGCCAGATCTATTGCAGAAAAGATATACAATTTGTGCTTTCCAACACAATCCCACCCGGCGAATATTTACCTCAGATATGATATTGATGTTGTCTACTTCTCCAACTGGCTTACGGGCTACAAGTATGCAAAGAACGGATGGTTCGAACATGTTAATGTTGGTCTGCTTGGTAAGATGGGACTGGGAAAGGATGACTTGAAATCGATTAGAA
Source organism: Sclerotinia spermophila (assembly GCA_038090695.1). NCBI lineage: Eukaryota > Fungi > Ascomycota > Leotiomycetes > Helotiales > Sclerotiniaceae > Sclerotinia > Sclerotinia spermophila. The sequence goes on along the minus strand of JBBMOJ010000621.1, from coordinate 14,113 downwards.
GAGTAGCTGTCAACTCAATGTATTTCGAGGTTCCTGAATCTTTCTCATCGAGCAGTGTGGAATACTTTTGTCACTCTGTATCACCTATACTGGCCAGATTCAGTTCCTTGAAGAAATTATACGTGGTTGTTGAAGACATCGACCCATATCAGAAAGGAGAAATCACCTTCCGCGACATTCCTGCCGATAAACGCCTACATCCTTCAGGTTTCTGTGCATTCTCCGGAGAATCCGAAATCATCAGAGGTTTTGCAGACCTTAAATGGGAATTGACTTGTCCTTGGAGAGTTCCTGCCGTTTCTGTTGTGGGAGCTGCTCGTAATGATAAACTTTCACACATGAGTCAGTATCAACTATGCGAATGCAATAATTTCCCTCAGCTACCAGGCTTGACTGATAAATATCCCCCATGCGAGGAGTACCACCCAAAGCCTATTAAGGTCGCTGGGCAAGGCGATGAGGACAACTTTACATCTGAGTTTGTCAAAGATGATTTGCCAGAAGAAGAATGGGGTCTTGCTGAGAACGAGCTGGATGAATTGATCGCAGACGAAGAGCTCTATAATACATTTGTTGAGGAGTCTTGTGAGGGAAAGTATGGCGCTAACCATGAGCAGTGGCTTGGCATTGACTACATGTTGAGCCGCCTTTCGTTGTGAGTTGCTATCTATCCTAAGGTTCTTGGAAACACCAAGAAATCTACGGTTGGATATAAAAGAGATGCTATAGCATTTTACTGATATCTTCCTGACGTATGTATCGGGACGTCACATGCTGTCAATTTGGTGGCCATGCCCCTTTTTCTACCCCTTGTTATTTTTGCTTTATTTTAAGGAAATGTTATGGAGGGTTCGTTGATTGTAGGATGGATGGTTATTCGACAGGAACAGTTTATATGTTCTCTCTTTTTTATTCGCATGTTTGGAAAGACTGATGATGTATCAAGGTGGCCAATTAATATGTGGGTGGGATATCAGTCGAGAGAAGTGGTTTTCATGTTTTCATTTGTCTTTTACAGATATTCAAGGTCGACATAATGATAGTGGTGCCGAGATCTGTATTTAGCTTTATTAGGATGACCTAATAAAATGGACACTTCATATATCAAATGTTTTACATGAGATTCATGGAAATTGGCAAGGCTCTATTATATACGCAGGGATGCAGAGAGCGTGCCCATGGACTGGATATATTTTACACCATGTGGACTCTTCTCCGCTACTCAAGGCCAATAATGAGATATGTTTCGCAATCCAGATGCTGGTTGTCTCGAATTGCTCGCAAGATTCCATTTCATGCAATCTCCGTGCCAGTCTTGAAGAACAGAAATTCAATAACTCGAAATGGCCTCTGAAACTCATGATTACAAATCCACACTGGCATGCCCCCTTCAGGACTTCATTATTTTGGTGAACATCAAGCAGCGCTTTGAAATTTTCAAATATAGGGCAGCTATTAAAGCTTGTGTGGTTGATATTTACAATTGTGCTCGAGTTGTGTGTTCTCAACTAATATATCGTCAAAATGATACTTCCATATGCCATGGGATTCTGAGCAAATAGTGACTGTTATCAGTGCACAAAAACTAGCTTGACGCCTGGAAGAGATGGGATTACACTGTCCTGGGCGTTTGTGTAACTTATTTGAGCATCACAAAATTGTCACTTCGGAGGATGTGTGTGGTGCGAAATCTTCAGACTTCATTCAGAACACGATTTGGTATCTATATCATTTCCACATGTCTATCCTTCTCTTTATGCCAAGATATCATTAGCTTCCACTTCCTTCTTTTGCTCTACCTCCGCACTTTTTACCTTCGACCCCTTACCCTTCCAAACCTCTTCAATTACTCCGCCAATTTGTCCCAAGAACCTCGTTACCTCATCTTCCGTCCCAACAGTTATTCTCACACAACCCAAACAGCCATGTTCCTTTCCTCTGAATCTAACCACGACTCCCCTATCCTCCGCTAAGCTTTCATACACTTTTCTTGCAACCTCATTGTCTGGCTGCCCATTTTCATTCAAGATCTCCACGAGCAAGAAATTACTCGCTATGCCACCTCTGAATCGGCCTACACCCTTGACCTTTGGCAATTCATATATTAATCTCTGTCTTTGCTCCACAATCTTCTCTTTGTGTGCCCTCATAACTGACAATCCGTCTTCCTTCAACGCCTGAGAAGCAAGAGCCTCTGTAGGTGAACTGATATTGTATGGTGCCTTCAGGTTGTTCAATAATGCCGCAACTTCGACACTAGCAAACGCAGCACCAAGTCTTATACCAGCCAAGCCAAACGCCTTACTCAGCGTCTGCAATACCACTAAGTTTGGCCAGTCGTTCACCCATTCTGCAAGAGATGATCCTTCGGGAGAGAAATCTATATATGCTTCATCTACCACCACGATACCATTCCAGGATTGATGCAACAGTATTTGCTCAATTTGTTCTTTTGGAATTAGGGATCCAGTAGGGTTTCCAGGCGAACAAATGTAGATGAGCTTGATGGGCTTTGGTTGTGGCTTTGACAGCGTGTCGAGAATAGCTGGTACATCGAGACTAAATTCAGGAGCTGGTAGTAATGGCACTTTAACAAGTGCTACATCGTTAACTTGCGCAGATACGCTGTACATGCCATAAGTTGGCGGGCAGACAAGAATTGAATCGACTGAGGGTGTGCAGAAGCAGCGGAGAAGGGCATCAATTGCTTCATCTGAACCAACTCCAAGGAAGAGGTTGAGGGGGTGGAGGGAGAGATCGGTATGGTGGTGGGTGTTGCGCAATTTGCACAAGAGAGATTTGAGAGGATGCTGATGAGGATCGGGATAGCGGTTTAGCCCGAGGAAATTGAGAGATGGATTTGAAGTGATGCTGTCTGGAAGTGACGGGCCGTAAGCGTTCTCGTTAGCATCCAGGAGGATATTCGTTCCGTCATCTTTGTAGTCACTGAATCAAATGTGAGTCAACAAACAGACATTGAAGATGAGATTGTAGAACCCTTACTCTCGTGCGCAACGATATGGCTCCAATGCAAGAATATTAGGGCGAGCACATGTCTGCAAGTTAAATGGGGAATTTGGACGAGAAGGCATTGTAATATGTAGTTGTTGCTTAATTGTAAAGAGTCATGAATGTTGGAGGGGTTAGAAATATATTTTGAAGCCGAACTCGGCAGCCTTCAATGCAAGGCTGATGACCCACTTTTAATACCGATGGCCAATCAAACACACTTATTCACACGCCCTTCCCCTTTCCTCTCGTTTGTTTTGACACCTCAACACATTCGGAGAAAGTCCGCAAGCCAAAAGCATGTAGCTTTCTTGGGTAACAACGCCTGGACACTTATTTCATGTTGTTAGTTTTGACTTTTACTATGTTCTCAGAGGCGAACACATACGCAAACGTTTCAAAAGGGATACCTCTTGTCTTCTTGCTCAAACTTCCCGGCGTAACCTCCCATAACTCCGGTGCAAAGCTCACTTCCGCCCATCCTCTAATCAATTGTCTCCAGTAACATGCTTGGGCGGCTGGCGTCAAGGCTTGGTCCCTAAATATCTTGATTCCATTCTGTGCGATACGATGGGCTTCTTCCTGATGGTCAAGGAGAAATTCAACCTTTTCCTCTAGATCTGAAAAATCTTCTTGAATTTCGACAAAGTTTTGTTGAGGTCCTGAAGAAATAAGCATGGAATGATGGGGTTCTGTCCAAGTACGTTTGGGTATAATGACGACCGAATTACAATTCTGCAAGTATTTTCCTCGCCCAAAGTAGCTGTGACCTTCGGTTTGAAGCACAAATTGATATTGGCAATGGTCAGCCATGCTAAGGGCATTTCCTGCATCTTTTTTCTTGAGTTCAACTGCGCTTGCCCATCGTATAGCCTATACATCAGCCCACTTCTTACCAGCAGTGACCCCTAATAATTCTTTTCTATGTTTGTTTGTTTGAATTGCTCCTCTCCATACAACCTTTCTTGTTTTGTTAAAGAAGCTCTTCTCAGTATCGAATATCTCCTGTCGAATTTGGTTGTATTCGCCTACTAAATCCAATGGCCAACTCCAAAAGCCGAAATCGGGCATGAGCCATTTTTCCTCTTCATAAGAGGTACGGGTTAGTGCCCAAATGGATCGTCGTGTATGGTTCGGGTCTGCGATATCTGACACATCGAAGGAAAATTCAATATTTGGCAGTGCCTCTGCTGATGTGATGATCGCCCGATTAATGGCGTGGAGGATTGCTAGACCTCGAGGGGAATGATAATCATTGCCGCTAATTTTTTCTTCGATGATGTACAACTTGGAAAAACGGATCCATAAGTTTGGATTACTTTAAATTCAATAGGATTGTAGCTACCTGCTGATCATATATCAAACCCCTCACAGCGCCAGTGTCTTTCCACGAGATATCTATATCCTTCGAAGACACCATACCGAGATTTCTTTGATAAGTAATTGCCCGTTCAATTACGCTGAAAGAATTAGGAAATGCAATTACACAACATTCTTCGGTGAGTCCATAGTTTTTTGCGTCATGTGATGCATCAAAGACGCATTTATGCTCGAAAGTTGAGGATATATTGAGGTTTATCGAAGCTGTGGAAGTTGGCATTGGATTGACCCGCACGCCTGGGTCACTACAACTTCCTGTGGGTTTGTTCGGTAAACTAGAAGTAGGAAGCGGCGATTTTGAATCTGTGAAACGGCCCTCAGCAAGCGAGGGTAAATCAGAAGAATTGGGTTCAATCTGGGAAGACCAAGCATTGGGATGGCTCTCGAAGTGTCTATTTGCAAAGAAATTTCGGGTATAGATTATACTTGCTAGTAACAAGGCTGTGAAGGTGATCAGACTGAGCAATCCAGCACGAAACAAACGAAACTTGCCGTTCGCCATGATTTCCAGAAATATAACCGAAATATATTTGAACATATTAAACTATACAAATCACCGAAGCCGAGTTTATAGGGAAATGATTGCGCGATTCACATACAGCCTTCACGCCCCGATCCCACTTTATAAACATTCCTCGATGAGCCATCAAAAATCCACAGCAAAACTACCTTGAATACTGGCGATAGAGTAGGATTTTTCTACAGTATATCAGCTCAGCCCTGGATTTTCAAATCCTTCGCTTATTATCCTCAATATCATTGAAACAAGTACAGTTGGTTCCACCTTTCAACCTGACTTGCTCGGCGCTTATCAACTAAAACAAACACAATGTACCCACTATATCGTCATTGCACCGCCACCAACGATCATCTTAATTGATACAGTGCAGCCAGTCTATGAACTACATTGTAGACTTGGGCGAAGTCGACACTGAGCAAGATATTTCATAGCATTGAATGAAAATTCTGGTACAAACCCCTGTTTACAGCAATGATGGTCCCGAAAACGTGGGCAACCAAACAGTTTCTGTTTTATCTACATAGTACCAAAAGACTGTTTTGTTGAATAAAGCGCAAGGACTACATGAATTTGAGACCTGCGTTCGCAAGTTTCACAAAAAACGAATGTGGGTAAAAAGCTAAACTTGCAACTTCGCTCTGCAGCCCACACCACGCAAGTTGAATATAAAAAAGTGAGCTTTCAGCTAACCTGCGCCCTTCAACCAGCTAATATCCTCTACCATTGTTGGCGCAGTTGACAAGAACACTACAACTGTCAGCTGAGTGCAAATTACAGCATTTCTTGAGAGTACTTACTTCGGACTAACAGCTGGCCAACGTGCAGCACAAACCGAGCTTGCTCCGTAACTGCAGCAACTCGAGGACCCGGAACCACCATTGACCCTAAATGCTGAAGTTAGCAACCTCTCTTATTTGCGAATAGCTCAGTACTATGGATGAAAGACTTGAGCACGTAGCTTCGATACCAAGAAAGCAAATAGGCACACGAGCTACTCACTGGTAAATATCTCCGACATGATAAGTTCCGCGGACTTGGGTACAAAAACCACAATACTTCCCAGCACTGGCTCCGCTTTTGGATGTACAACCAGTGGTGTAAGAGCAAGCGCGGGCTATGAGTGTATCGGCCCCATCACGAGGTGTAAGGGCGCCTTCGACCTCTTTGAAGCCAGCTTCCGGAACTGGCTCTGCAATGGGCTCGGGCAGGGCGAGAGAGAGGGGTAAGAGAAGGAGGAGTGGTGTAAGTTTGAACTGCATAATGAATCCTTGTTATTTGATTAACTTTAATGAAGTCTGTAAGATGTTGTTAGATTGATGCTCGAAAGGTAGGATTTGTTGCGGTAAAGAACGCTTATATAGATATCTTGCCTTTGTCCAGCGGTGCTAGACACTCCGAGGGGATGATCTGCTCGACGCATTGTGGCTAACACATGAAAGCCAAACTTCACGGCATCTGCTTATAAAAAGATATAGTTTACCTGTCGACGGCAAGCTCTGCCCCGCCTCTAATTTTTTGATAGGTTGCAGTTATATTAGTTGAGCCTGCTGATCAAAGTTGCGGAGCTTTGAGCACAAAGAATCTGGTCTATCGCCTGCATGCAGATCCTTTTTTTCTTGAGGCTTTTGAAATGCTGGGGCCCCACGCTCTCTATTTTCGATGATTAGAATAAATCCTCGGACCGTCTTGGCTTCCTAAGATTGTATTGCAAGAGTCAAACGATATTCTCATCGACTAGAAGTGCTCGGGCTCTTGCACCTAGTTAAATACTTGATAACACGGTTCTTTCAATGTCAAGCTTCCGCTATAGCACTGAAGAATGAACGTCTGCTTCATTCACTATGAATATGTAGTATGAAATTATCACGTATGAAAGATTTTGGACTCCCTGCTATTGGAGTTTGCGGGTCAAAACTGCGTATATTAGCACAAATTGTCAGTTTTGGGGCTTTGATCACTTCTCACATTTTTTAATAGAAATGTTCCAGACTATCCAAGCCCAACACCATATATATATGCTTAGTGGCAATGACTGTTGGATAAAGATAGGTTGAAAACTGTGTGAGGTTGACGTCGGAGCTGCGACTGAAAGATGTAAGATCTGTCCTGGCTTAGTCCAACTTGGGCGTGAGAGGCTGCAGGTACGTATCTTTTTAGGCACCAACATATGGATTTCTGTGTAACATTATGCAGAACTTGAAAGAGAAACGGGCGAATTTCATAAGCCTTCTTACCTTTTGCAGGAAACTATTCCAGCCTCAGAATGCGGGGATTGTTCATATTTAAGGATCCTCAAACAAGCCGCGAAATCCTACTGCACAATGGCGACACACGATCAATCACTGCACTTCATGAGGAAGAAGGTTTTCCTCATTCTTGGCTTTGCGATATGATCGCTCGATCTTAACATGATTGATAAGTGCGGGGTAGAAGGGATTGTATGTTGTAGTATGCGAGGGCGGATCGTCACTGCGGCTAGAGAGGAGAAACTCAACCTGTCAAGGAGAGGTACACATTTGGCACAGAAAAAGTCACACGATCAAAAACTTGTGGCTACAAAGAATTTAGCGAATAGTGGTGCATTTGCCAAAGGCGTAGGTCGTTCATGCCGGAAATATAATGCCAAAGCTTTCAGTGTATTTTGGCCACAATCACTTAGCTATGTTTCTCGCTCAGTGTGTACAACTCAAAGGCTATAATAAGTCACTTATAAGATAATATGTCGATGTTCAATCCGAGGAGGCGGGGTCGGAAACTGATCTTCATGGAACCAATCCCCCAGGGTCTTTATGGAATCATCTGACATTCGTTCTAGCTAATATTCTTCTTGAAGTACCGCAGTCAATAAGCCAACGAGCAGCTTTCAACCATTGTATTTCTTTACAGATAGTAAGATGTTATAAGGATAAGTAGTATTAACAGAGAAGCTGTGGACCTTCACCATTCATTTGGACTACTGTTCTGACTCTTTTGCTACACAATGGACGAATTCTCCGAACTATGTGCATTTAGGTGAGCATCCAAGCCACATATCGAAAGTGGACTTGCTCATTATAGTCAGTAGCACCAGGGATATGCTTTCAGACCAGTGACTGGAACTGATATGATCTGGACTCCTTCCCTATTCTAGGAATGTGCTCTGGAAGCACAAGCCTCCCCCTAATAGGTTTCCGGAAGAGTAGATACCAGTGTTTAGTTGCACAATCCTGTCGTGGACAATCAGTAAGTATGCTGTTATGTGGCCTGCTACTTCAAATTCATGTATCATTCGATATGCTTGATATTCGAACAGTAATATATATATATACTCACAGACTTAACACCACTACATGAACTGATTTAACTAGAGATGTTATGGGCAGTGCTCAGGGTTGCCCTAGTTGAGCTTCGTTCATTCAGATTTTACATCAGATACTGTCAGTATATGTCGTGGGAATAGGAAAGTCTGCCATAACAATACACTCGATCAACGATTTAATTTAGATGAAGGAGTTGGCATGGCCTTTGTAATATTCCCAGTGAGAACCGGGAAATTCGCGACTGCTAATGCGGAGCATTCTCCCCAAGAAATTTTTATTTTAAGAAGTTCTAGAGTTGTTCTTTCCTATGAAGTATATCAGAATAGCTTTAGTACTGGTATTCATTAATCAGCACAAGTGGTAAGTTGTATTGTGTAGATGTTTGGAGGGAAGATGGTTCAGTCTCAGTAGGTAATTAGCAAAATGTTGGGGAGGTATATACTATTACAGCTACAAATCTGGCACATATGACCATAGACTGAAGAGAATTGGGCATCCCGTCCGCTCTGCCATACACAAGCTTCAGATCGGTGGATTAGTAGTTGGGTGGTGACCACCAGCGAATCCCCACTGTTGTATGTTTTTTTTTGACAGATTTTGTTTTTGTCCACTTTTTTTTCTGCCAATGAAGAATTATAAGGAAGGAATCATGTTCTCCCACACATCTCAAAGTACAAGTTGAGATGAGTGCATTGGCTTGCTGATGAACTTGCTCTCGAAGCTCTGCATCAATTCTTCCTTTACGTTACGATGAATATCTGAAGGGATTCCCGTTTATTGAGGATCAGGGCGCTCGCTGCCCTGGTGAGATTAATGTCAATCATTAATGTCAATCCAACTAGAAAGCATCGTGAGCTGCCCCCGGAGGACCAGCATTTTCCAGCTTGATTGGATAGGGGCTATCTTTTAGAAACTCTATACAAATCCGAAGAGACAATCCACATCATCTAGTGTGGACAAGTCGTGTCATCAATTTTCATAGTCGACATGCGTGGCCGCACGTTAATGCAGCTTGGCAAGGTCAATCATGAGCGGTTGTGTCACCAGCGAACCGAGTGGGGAAATATGCATGACCGATGGGTACACGTCTACCAACCGAGATCCTCAAATCAACCCGGGGCTACATTTGCGACATTCCATCTGGTTTTGTTTCAAATGATATGCAAGGCAGCGGGAGAATTTGTTTGCTGGTAAATCAACAATAAGGCGAGGAGCTTATATTTGACAACACTACGTACGCTTAATTTTGGCCGGCATTCAGCTTGTATGCTCTGAATTGCATGGAGAGTTTGAACTTTGTCTACTGTAGTTCGTTCGCCTTCTTGGTCCGTTGTTATTTATGACAATCAAAACGGCTATTGGGCCAAGTATTCCATGTAGATCAGAATATTCTCGGTAATGATTGGATTGGAGAGCAAGTGTCTCTAGAGTACAACGATATATGAAGTCGTTCTTCCTCTTTTGTTTTCTCCGCTTCTGTTCTCATTCTCGTTATCCCTTCTAGTTTCCATAATCATTTCTTATTTCTTTTGTCCTTATCTGATTTAACCGCATTCACCATGAAGATGATAGAACTTCAAACATCAGCCTCTACGGCTTCACTCCCTCGCAGGACGAAGGATATAAGAGTAGACAGAAACGGTGTTCCGTCTTACGATGAAGAAATCACTAAGATTGTTGACTACACATACGACTATGAGATTACCTCTCCACTAGCATGGACTCGTGCAACTTCAGCTTTACTTGATGCTATTGGAGCTGGTCTCGAAAGCATTGCCACAAGTTCTGAACTCTCCCAACTAGTCGGGCCTACTTTCCCTTCTCCAGATACCATTCCCAATGGCTTTAAGCTACCCGGAACGAGTTATCAGCTTGATATAGCCAAGGGTGCTTTTGATATGGGAGCTATGATTAGATACCTTAATCATAATGATGCTTTTCTAGGCGCTGAGTGGACACATCCCTCTGGTATGATGACAGGCCCCTCTTCCCTCTTCGTTCAAATAAATTACTGACTAGATCTCATTCAGACAATCTCGGGGCCATCTTATCAACAGCCGATGTTCTCTCGCGCGTAGCCACTTCCAAGGATGATCAAGATTCTATCCTCACCATGCGCCATGTCCTCATTGCCCTCATCAAAGCTTACGAAATCCAAGGCTGCTTCCAAGGCAAAAATGCCTTCAACAGAGCTGGTCTAGACGACGTCATCCTCGTCAAAGTAGCTTCTACAGCCGTCGTATCATGGCTTATGGGTCTACCAAAAGAGCAAGCCAAAGCTGCCGTCTCCCACGCCTGGATTGATGGAAACCCTCTCCGTGCATATCGTCAAGCACCTAATGTTGGTCCAAGAAAGAATTGGGCAGCGGGCGATGCCTGTATGCGAGCTGTACAGTTGGCACTTATGGCGAAGACCGGACAACCAGGTGTGAAAACTGCTTTGAGCGCTCCACGATCCGGATTTTATGATGTTCTCTTCAGAGGCAACACATTCGATCTTCCGCGACCATTTGGTACCTCAGTTATTGAAAATGTGTTTTTCAAAGTCTATACGACTGAAAGCCACGGCATGACTGCACTCGAGGCCGCCCTTATTATCTGCCAAGAATTGAAAGACAAGAAACTATCCACGAGCGATATCAAGAGTATCCAAGTTCGGACCCAAGAAGCAGCGATGGTTATTATGAATAAACAAGGAGCCCTTCAAACACCTTCAGATCGCGATCATAGTCTTGGATATATGATTGCTATGACTCTTCTGAAAAACTCTTTGCCCGAGGCTGAAGATTACCAAAACACCAGTTCCTGGTCGAAAGATCCCCGTGTGGAAGAATTGAGAGATAAAATCACCATCAAAGAAGATTCGGAATTTACAAAAAACTACCATAATCAAGATCTCCGCAGTCTAGCCAACGCAATCAAGGTCACCCTAAACGACGATACCGAATTAGAGGAAGTGGTTATCCACTTTCCTCAAGGTCATGCAAGAAGGAAAGAAAGTTTAGAGTTGATCGAGAAGAAAGCAAGGAAGAATTTCGCACTGAAACTGAGTGAGGAGAGAATAGATACGATTCTGGAGAAAACCAAAAGCATGGAGTTTTTTGGTATGCCTGTTTGTGAGTTTATGGATCTGTTTGCACCAAACAAGGAATGAGAAAGTTCCGGTGGGAATTTGCGGAATGGACATCTTCGGTTTATGGATCGGTTGTTGGGATGGCGAGATGGCATTTGTTTTTAGTTTCTGGGTTTGAGTAGAGGGTATATGCAGGTCGTGCAAGCTATCCAAATAGAATAATATATTTTCCCCTATTAGTAGGAACAGAAATTGATGGCGAGGTTCTTGGATTTGTTGAACTCCTGTTGTGTATTCAGTCTGATCTTGACTACTTCTCCCCTTACCCTTCTTTCTCTGCTTACATCAAAAGCGTATCAATTTCGCTCATCGCTTCTTTCAAATTCGCAAATGTTTTTACTGCCCCCTTTGCAACTACATCGACACAAAAGTCAGAAGAACGAGCGATAGTCTATTATAAGTCCAAAGCAAGTAAAGTACTAATCTTAGGGAAGAAAATATGTCTATATTGGAAGGGAGCCTTTGTACATCAAATGCTGAGATATCATTCACATATGTATCGTTCTGCTCATGAGACGAACCCTCGAAATGCAAGCTTAAACAATTGCTTCTTGAATTTGAACGCAAGATGTATCATTAAGATTGTGAGAAGTAAACCTAGTATTTCACGTCCATTTGCGGCTATATCATCATGCGACAGTAGTAGTGGAGTGTGGATAGTTACGCGCCCTTGTCGCGATTGCCCTGTGGTGGCAGATTCCATACTTGATAAAGCGATCGCTTCATTACTACAATAAAATCTTCAATACTTTTATAATATATTAAAAAAATCGTTTTTATAATATTAATCTGATTAATCTTATCTTTATATCTAATAAGAATATTTTATTTTTAAAGGACTTTGTTATTTAAGCTCGAATATATTATCCCTTTTCCTATATTGAAATCCAAAGATCATTTTTTTGTTATTATATTTGAAATATATATTTATATACAAATTGGTTATTATATTTTGTATTACAATTTATATAAGAATTGAAAATATTTATTTAATAAACTAATAATCTATATGAATTACAAAATTATATATAAAAAATATATAAAAATAATATTATAAGTTCTAAAACCAGATCCTTATATATAACTCCTCCTTACTCCTAGAATTATAATACTTCTATAGATGAATTTCTATATTATATATCTACTCAATTCCTTTCTCATATTCCAACTCAATCACTCTTCCTTTTCCTTATATCTACAATTACAAAAACATTCTTTTAAATCTTTTTACCCTTTTGAATTAAATCCCTATTTCAACTATTTCAATTCAATACTTTAAATAAAGTATACTCTAATATTATCAGAAAAAGGTATTTTGTTACTAGCATACTACTTAGTATTAATCATATATCACATATGATTTCCAACAAATATATTATAACTTTCTTCAATAGAATTACAATAACAAAAATATAACATTCTCCAACCTTTACTTGTTCTTTTCAAATATAAATTATTACATCCCTTTTGTATACACTTCCCTCCATTTTCAAGAAACTCTTTATCAATACTATCTTCCCTTTCAATATTTGAAAGATCTTTAATATTAAAACTACTCTTTTCGAAATTGTAATTGGATTTGGTTTGTAATAGTAAAGTTCTTAATAAGGTTAGTGGAGTTTTTATTGGGCTTAGTATTATATTTGATTATTCTATATTTATATTCTTAGTATTCGAAAAAGGTGATAAATCTATTATAAGAGATATTGATTGTTTTCTTTATCCCTTTCGATTTTATTATATTTTAAAACTAGGGATTAAGTTTTTATTTTGTTTAGGTACTCCTAAAATATATTAGATTCAATATAAATTGATCCTTTTTATTATAAAATTTATTTTTTGATAATCTTATAAAGCTTTGATTTTGTTGTTTTCTCTCTTTTATTATTGTAAGTCTCTTTTTATTGTTTTATTTATTCTATATGATAATAGTATAAATAGTATTTACAAGCTATAAGTTCTCGAAATCTTTCAAATTAGGGAATTCATTTATAGTATTTTTCTGAATATATTATTGAAGTGTAGGTAGTAGGGATTTCCAATTGTACGAATCGTTTTGTTTTTGTATATACTTCAATTGATTTTGTATATGAATTCAAAAGTATATAAATATATTAGAATTATAACTATTTTTAAATTTCTAAGCGAGATATCTTTTTATTGTATCAAAAATCGTTTTAAAATCTATTATTATTCTTTTTTTATATCTAGATACTACTGTATTTGATATTAAGGCAATAGGTGATCTATTAATATTTATATAAATAAAAGGGCTTTATTGTTTAAACTATCTCCTTTGAATTAATATTTGGAGGAGAACTATATTATGCTTTATTGAGGTTATAAGAAAGTGTAGTATATTGAATATAATTTTGTTTGATAATATTATAATAAATTGATTATAAAAGTAATATTAAATTGTTATTGAGAGGGTATCTAATATTTATAAATATGGTTTTTATTATTATCATTTTTTATCCTTTTTATCTATATTCATTATTCTATATATTTTAGTATTGATATCAGTTATATTAATAGTTTATAATAATATATTTAATAATATTTAATATATTCCAATTTCTAGAAATGAATTATAAAAACATATAAAAACATATAAAAACAGGAAACAAAAACAAGGAAAAAGGAGATTAAAAATTTAAGTTTTATAACTATCAAAACCTTTTAATATTAGTATAAGATTAATATTGTTAATATCTATATGTTACGCCGGTAGCTGAGAGCACCGCGTCACATGACTTTCAGCACGTGATG
>JBBMOJ010000620.1:0-18922 GCA_038090695.1 Sclerotinia spermophila | reverse complement strand
TCGAGAGATCTCTAGACACTTCCACGTGACCCTAGAGGCAGCTCCCGTAACAAAGGGTCGGTGATGTGATTTTTTATATGGATATTAATAGAGTCGTAAACGGCATAAATACACCCATATATCTTTCCCCCTATATTAGTATATAATTGATATCGAATCTACACCTTCACCCACTTGTAATTTTTAAATTTGTATATAAATCATATACAAATTTCAAAATCGATATTTTAAACCTTCAGATCTCAATCCAGAAAAATTCTAAACATCTAAAAATTTCAGAATAATTTTAATTATATATATATACAAATTTTTATTAAAATTTTATTTATAAAAAAGGAAATTAAAAATGTCGAGTTTTGTAATTTTTGATGATAATTAAAGAGTGGCCCAAAAGAGGGGTGGCCAGAAAATAGAATAGTTGATTTAATATTATAAGATAAGTTGGTTGGTTGGTTGGTAATTTTCTGGAGTTTTAATGATTTTGATAATTGTGTACGGGATTTCTTCTACAATACTATCTGTATTGAAGGATGAGGCCAGGGTTTGGAGAGAGGGGGAAGATATAATATATATAAACAGAACAAGGTTAAGAAACTAACAAGATTTCTTCCCATCTCAAATATTAAATCCTATTTCGTCTATCTCGTTTCTCGTTTCTGATGTCTTACTACGAGTGAAGGAACTTGGGAACATTTATCAACAGCGTAGGGGGGTTATTTGAAATTGCTAATGCCGATTCTCGTGTGAGTATGTTCCTTACTTTACTTCATAAGTTTGTTCTACTTGTGGTATAGAGGAGACTACAAGATAGTAGTTTTGTATAGAATTTTAATACATTAATCTATACTATCCCACCGCCTTATCATATACTCACTCGATTACACTCGTTGCTGAATCTTCAATTCTCGTAGAATAAGGGTATAGCCTATATACAATACACTGTCCTCTTGATTTCCCAGTACCCGATACCCAATACAAAAGGTTTATCTATACAATCCGCAACATCGTACATCTTATATAAAACACGCTATTCAAATCTCCATTTTCAGAACCCTCGCACCAAAAGGTAAAACGCCATTGTCGTGGTATCATATCGCTCCCAGGTCATTTTATATCCATGAGCATATAGAAAGAAATAAAAAAATCTCATTGAACTCCACTGGAAGAAAAGAAGTCGTCACAAAAGTGAGGAAAAATAGGTGAAAGGTTATGCGCTCATAACAGAACGAACATCCCAAACAAGTAATCGTTCATCCCACGCAGTGCTTGCGCACCAACCTTCTCCAAAAAGACACCAATCAACACCATGGACAAACTCGGTATGAACATCCATACGACCAATTTGTTGAGGCATAGTGGCATTCATTGTACCATCAGTCCAGATACGACAAGACATGTCATAGCTGGCGCTCAAGAGGGTATCGCTAAGATGAGGACTCCAAACCAATTTTCGAACAGCATATTCGTGCCCTTTTAAAATAGCGATGGGTCCAGCACCTACATTACGCAGATCGAAAGTTCGAATCGCTTGATCGACTCCAGCAGTTGCAATAACTCCCTCACGATACTTATTCCAATCATGGGTAAGAGCTTCGGATGGAGGGGAAGCATGACGGTTACTTCCGACTGCACCCAGAGAGCCTGCAGTTGGTAAAGGACCATGAATTGGGATGAGTGAGACTAAATGATTGGAAGCCGAGGCAGGAGTACGAAGGTCGAATATTCTTAAATGTGAATCTGACGAGACAGATGATATGATCGAGGGTGAATGAGGGGAGAACGAAGCACTGTATGTGCAAGAATGTGTAGGCAGTGTAAGAACAGAACTTGTGCGATTTGGGTTCCACTGATCGTTGAAGAGTTAGCATACTTTCGACGAGACAATGGTACCCAGAAGATCCTCGTACCAGTTTGATTGTATTGTCCCAAGAGCTCGAAACAAATGTATCTTTCGAGACCAGGTTCCAATGAACAGCAAAGACTTCGCGACTATGCTCATGGAAGTTTGCGACGGGAAATGGTTCATTGATTCCTGTGTCGAATAATTTTATACTCCCATCACCACATGCGACAGCGACTTGATTTTCGTTGGATTCGGACCATGCTAAATCGTAAATGGAATCTTGAGTATCGAAACTATAATATGAGGAAGAATTTAAGTTAGTAAAAGCTATGCAAATGCCAAAGGATGAGAATCCAAGTCAAACTTAGAATAATACCTACGTTTTCTGTACTTGAATACCTTGTGGAGTCAACATCAAGCTATACAGTCTCCCATTTCCTACCAGACCATAATTGGCAGACGCAGTAACACAAATTCGATTGTCGAAGAAGGGAGAGTACTTGACTGCAGAACCCTTGAAGCCTCGAGTAATAAACTCCAACATGGTTATGGAGGAGGTAATTGTCGTCGAACCTCGACGTTGCGATTGTTTGATTTGCGGTATTCGTCACAAGTAACTGAACCCACCGCGAATTTGTGCCGAGGAGCTTGGGACTTGATGAACTTTGGCTTGGATAGCTATTTGGCTGAGTAATCATTCACGTGACTGTTTCAACCTTGGAAGCTTTGTGAACTGCGGCACGAAGAGGCCGTAGGGAAAAGCTACTTTATATATGTTTGATTCGTGCAATTATCATCGTTAGCTTTCGCAAACGTTCACAGATATTTGCAAGCTTGCAATACAAACACACTAACAAGCTGCAGCGAAATAGCTTTACCTCAACGACGGCCCCCATTTGGTCAAGGAGAACCACTAGTACACCTTAATCTTTCGATCAGTTCTGTACAGTAAAGGGTGGTCCGTCATTATCATGGATGCTTTTATATCCAGAAAGAAGCGCAAGTTGTCTGTCTCCTCTCAGTCACCACTAAAGCCAAACACGTTCAATCACATCAGAGATCTCAGTGTTTCGGATAATGAATCAACAGATTTCAAGCTAGCTCTATTGTCATCTCTGCACCCTAAAGTCGAACAAGAAGTTCTTCTTGAGATATTACTCGAACATGATGGCGAAGTTGAGAAGGCCTCAAATTCATTGTCTAGTTCAGACACTCCCTCTTTGCCGATACCCAAGAAACCATCAGCCGCGGTAGGATATCAAAGTTCTCTTTCTACATTCATCTCGAGTGAGAATTCCACAAAGCGAATCAAACCTTTGTCCAGAAAAGGCAAAACTCTTCATTTATATTCTCCTGAAGATGTCGCAGCTCACACTCCTTGTTCTATCATACATAATTTTCTTCCGGTGGAAGAAGCCAATGCGCTACTTGGGGAATTGCTAAATGAAGCACCAACCTTTGAGAGAATGACTTTTAAACTGTTTGATAATGTGGTGACGAGCCCTCATACGGCTTGCTTTTATGTTGAGAGCTTGGAAGAGGAGATGGCTCAAAAGACTGAATACATCTATAATGGGGATTTATTAACGGTGAGTGGTACTCAGAATTCAGAGTGTGAGATTGTTAAACCAACGAGTTGTAGGATGTCCGTCAACTTACTCCACAAATGAGGAAAGTTTCGCCCAAAGTTCGGGATGCTGTTAATGCAGAAGTGGCTGCCCGAATTAGAACACATTATCCTAACTGTGAGAAGCTCAAGTACCAATCATCAGAAGAATGGAAGCCCAACGCAGCTTTTGTCAACTGCTATAATGGCGGTGCAGAGAGTGTGGGATACCATAGTGATCAGCTCACTTACCTTGGACCACGAGCTATCATAGGATCGATATCTTTGGGTGTCGCTCGTGAATTTCGTGTCCGACAAATTGTTGCTCACGAAGCAGATTCTAAAGAGAAAAGCAAAGAATCTTCAGACGCAGAAGGTCAAATATCTATTCATCTACCACATAACTCATTGTTAATTATGCACGCCGAAATGCAAGAAACGTGGAAACATAGTATTGCACCGGCACAAGCCATTGATCCTCATCCAACTTCCGGCAATCGACGAATAAATATTACCTATCGAGATTATAAAGCTTCATTACATCCCAGATTCACGCCAAAATGCAAATGCGGTGTACCAACAGTATTGAGAGTTGTGCAAAGAAAAAGGGAGAGTTTGGGTCGATACTTTTGGATGTGCCACGCAGGAAATGTTCCCGGGAAAGAAGGATGCACGTACTTTGAATGGGCTGAATTCGATGACGATGGTAATCCGATCTGGCACGACAAAACAGTAACAGTGGCCGAAATTAATGAGCCCAAAATATACAATGGGGCTCTTGATCTGGAGACTGCTTAAAAATCTGAATTTCAGCACTCCACGCTTCATCTTCGGCAAAATAACAAGCTTCAATGTGGCCAATAGTTCGGGATTGAAACGTTCTAGGACGACTCGGCTAGGAAGCTAAGAGTGTCCGGTTATCCTAGCCCCTTGGGTTGACAAAACTTTTAGGTTAATATGCTGGCCTTCCACATCAAATCTCTCGAAATCGTTCTACGAATGAACATTGATTGCAAAAATATCGATTGCACAAGGACTGCTTTATCTATAAATACAAGCATATTAATCATATTTCATCCATTGAAAGATACCTTTTGATCTTGTAGTTTACTTTTCGCTTTCCCGATCGAATATAGAGACTACAATACCTTCAAATTACCATACACAAAACACGTCACCCAAGAAAGACAGGAATACTTCAGAAATGGCAGTGGAATCTGACATTTTCGACGACAAGACTACAAAAGTCATGAACAGCAACTCTCCGAACAGCATCAAAACGACACCTCTCCTATCAGACCTCTCGTCTCATAATACTTTTAGCACCACTGATAGTTCTTCGAAAAATGTTATCATCTCGCTTCCCCAAACAGGTGTGTATTCAACACACACGAGGTTTTTGGATCACGATGATGGTCCGACTGAGAAAGAAGCTCATCAGCCCCAAGTCCAAATCTCTCGCCGTCCTGTCGAATCTCTCAATCGATTCGGTTGCTTCAATGACACTTCAACACTTAACAACCTTTGGATTAAAAAGGCACGGATGTCAGATTCATTGCTCTCTAATACGAGCAACATGGAGAGAATGTCGAATAATAGAAATTGTCAAGAAATCGATTTTATCCCGACCTCGCGGGCTATTATTACCCAGGGAATGAGAAAAACACGATTCAGGTTTAACGCCCTTCCTGCTGAAATTCGCGAGATGATATATGAATATGCTCTCCTCAGACCTGTTATAAAGAAAAAGAAATCCGCGTCCAAAATGCCCGTTTTCCTTAGGGCCTTGAAGATGTACAGCTCAAAGGATTTATTTGTTGAAGCAAGGACAACTTTTTATTCGATTAATACATTTACATATGGCATTCTAGAAACTCTCGGGCGTGCGGATCCAGGGGTGTGTGGGATGTTTCGAAGTTTAGTTCTAATTATACCGTGAGTTTTCTCGAAGCTTTCATCCATTGATCTGGATCGTAGGTCGACAAGCAAGAGTTTCCAGTTCTTGAAGTCATATTTAAATAGTCGAACCAATTCAGATGCGAATTGTCTCCATGCATTTAGAGCCTCAGATTGTCAAACTGCATCCCAGATCACGAAACCACCAACTAATACAGCTCCCAGTATCACCTTCACCCCACTATCAAGAATTCCGAGCCAGATGTCTCTCCTCTATCCCTCCCTCCGCCATCTAACTCTCCGTAAAATTTACTCCTACGAACCTGGTGGACTTGAAACCTTCATCACACAATTATTGCCCAAGTTCGAAAAATTGGTCAGTTTGAAAGTGGAATGTGGGTCTGATCAAACCCCCTCGTTAGTCTTTGATCAAAACGAGAATTATTGGATATCTCTGCTGAACAAAATGATCACTGGAGAAAATGGAGAATCTGTGCAGGGGATCCGGATGGAGAAGAAAGTATCTGTTGGTATGACACCTAGTGCTCCTGTGTGCGTTTGGAAGGTTGGAAATGGAAAATCGAGAGAAAATACGACTGCGGTCGGTGTGAAGAGAGAGGCGAAGCTGGTTATTAAGCAGATAGTTTCTCATATCAGATTTGAGGATGATATGTAATTTATATCGAATTTTGCTTATGTCATTCTAAGATAGTTAGGCGTGAATTGGTTTACATATATCAACGTCTTATGTCTATTCAATAGTCAGAAAGAAATTCAATCAACGGAAATTTCTCAATGATAAAAGACTACTTACCTGAATTATTTCACATCCTGAATGGATGTCATTATCATCTGGCTATACAGCAATATGCCTCGGAACAGTGGCTTTAGGGCAGAGGATGGAACACGCATAACATTAGCACTAACTGATAATTCTGGAATTCCACTCATAAATCATTGACCTAGTCTCTTACATTGGGATTCATTAGGGCCCCAAATGACATTTATTATTAACTGTTCTAGCTACTAATGAGGAGGAATCCTTAATGTCTAGATAGCTCAGAACTTCTTTTCAGATTTGATGCTATTTCCCTACAACATGAGAGTTTTCTTATCTTAGATCTTCAAGCTTTGATTCGTATTTGGTTTTATATGTGAGGAGAATAGAATCATATATATGCTGAGAAGTGCGAAGACTGGAACCAGTTATTCACGAGTTTATGCTAGTATCAATGAGCTATATGTAGTACAAAAGGTATCACGATAGAATGTTTGGTAGCTTGAATGATGTTCGGAGGTGAAGGTATAGCTATCATTATCGGAAGTTTTAACTTATTAGCTAGCAGTGGCTAGGGGGCTGAATTGGTTAGCGATTTCTTCTTCAATGCGGAGGGAATAATATCAGCTGATATCATGTTTGGGGAAAGGCAATCAGTTCTAACTCTCTAGATAAGGATATCAATATACGACATCTGTATATATCGCTTTTGATACTATTGGTAGCGAAGAATGTCTTAACTTCTGGGACAAAAGGCTTTCAATGTGAAATTCTTTTGGCCGCATCGTCTTCAAGGCTTAATATCCTGTGTTCGATGACAAGCCAGGACCTAGTATCAAATCAGCAATCTTTTATCCCTGACCTATCAAGCTCACAACCGCTTACCACGACCATAAACCTCCCTCTCACGACTTAGCCCATACGCAGGACTCTCTAAGTCTGATTCTGGTTTCGATCTTTTCCTCCCAAGAGGAGGGAGATAGTTTAGGAATATTTACTCAAGCTTCTCACGATCAGACGTGGATTTGGCTATGGGAAGTTTCTGGATTCCATTAAGCTCTGCCGCTGGAGCCAAGACATGATGTGGATGTGTGGGAGTGGGAGGAAGGGCTCTGTGCGGTTTCTAATATTGAATTGTTCATATTCTCGGTGATTAGACTTCTATCGACATTACAATACTACCATGGGTACCAAGTCTTCACCTCCAATAATGGATCAGTGAAGTCTCGTCTATTTCAAAATATTATATAGTTTCTGAGTACTTTTGTTTAACGAGAAAGGTTCATGATGGGTCGGGTTGAGGAATGGCGTGGAAGAAGAATGGTAAGAGCATCGATTTTGGAATTTAGAAGAAAATGATATGAAGATAGAGTTTTAGAGGGATTTCCTCACTTCATTCTAAAGTTGATATGGGGGGGTTGTATATACAGATTGTTACTCTGCATCATTTCAATAGAAGTATCATTGCAAATTGGAAGGAAAGTTTGTTTTCAACAAACTAATTATGACAAAAAAAAGTAGCTAGTATGAACCAGCATCGACAGTATCCTATATCATCAAACCAAATTTACTCGTGTATAAAGTATTTCAATTCAATTCATCAATCTATTTACAAACACAAATCTTCCCATTCACCTGAAACCCATTTCAATATTAGGCTAACAGTCATAACTCATCTCTCAATCCTCCCAAAACTCGTCAATCCCAAAATCTCCCGTCAAACTCGAATGGCTTCTTCTCATACACCAGCACTTTCTCTACCTCTCTCGCGTTCCTTATTTTCCCTCATCCCCTACCCAGTCCACAAAGCAGGCCCTGGAATAGTATAATTGCTCACCGTCACATACGGATTAAAGAAGATCCCCGCATCCGTATTCTTATAAAAAGTCGTCGCCGCAACACCCGCAGGACTCGCAGTCCCAGAACCGGTCACATCAATGTTGACGCAGAAGGGATAATTTTGCGCGCCGTTGAGCGAGCTACCCCCGTGGAGCGCAATGATTTCGTGGCGGAATACATAGTGGCCTTGTGGGAAGTTATTAGTAGGGAAGAATTTGAGAGAAGGGAAGGGGACTAGAAGAGAACAATACATACCAGCAGCAAGCGTCTTTGGTACAGTAGTCGTCCAAGAATTGTTATTGGCAATTAAAGCTCCTGTGGCCCAAATTTGTGTGTTATAATCAATACCTGAATGATCAATCTTCACCCATTTGAGATTGTTCTTGTTGACCTGCTACTTATCAGTCATCTGTTCTTCTTTGTCATAACCCTTCATAGATACTCGATAGTTTATGTAAAACATGATCTCTGAAGAGGGAGTGGAATGAGAAAGGGAAATAACATACAGTCGCACAACTCCCTCCACAATTCGCAACATAAGTCAATACTGGCCCAATATTATGTGCCCAGGTGGTCCATTGGAACTGGACTTTTCCTCCGGCAGGAACGGTAGCCGATACATTTGCATTCACGGCGTTTTTATGACATATTATATCGGACGTCCTTTAGCAGAACCAAGTTAGTCCTTGCTTCTCCTTTGCTTAAATTGTCGAAAGAATAAATTAGAGAAAGAGATAGATAGAGGAGGAAACATACGAATACTTATCAGGCGCAATAAAACCTATATCTAACGCCTCCTCGTACCATCCCGGAGTTTGTGGGTAAGGAACCTTGTTTACAATGTCGTACCAGTAGGAGATCTGCCAGCCGGAAGTGTAAATACCGTTTGCTACTATGCCGGAGACGAAGCCATGGGAGAGGACGACGGGGATGAGGGTGGGAATGGGATAAAGAGTGGAGAGAAAATGCATGGTGATGGAAGTCAGGGTAATGGGAAGGTTGAGAAAGGGTAAGGGAGTTGAGGGAGTCAATTAGCGGATGAGGGAGTTTGAGGGAAATATATATTACACCGATCAATGAGGATGACGGACGAAGTCATCTTGGCTCCTAGTGTAATAATGTCGACTTAACCTTGTGATCGTTGAAGAAGTACTGACACATGTTGACATATTAATGAAAATCCGGGGTATTGGGGGCTAAATTCAACATTCAATAAAAATGCCCAAGAACAATTGGTGCAAATTCTCCTAAATCCGGGGAAATAGGTAAAATGGAACGAGTTAATATAATATTAATATAGAAGTACCGTTGATGTTGCTGCCAAGATAATAATCATTGTGCGGGTCTCATCTAAAGCCGGCATTTCGGAACGGCGGGGCGGGTATATATTCTGGTGTTGGCATAACATGTCGCAATTTCACTTGGAGATGTTGAAAGTCCTTCTGAAATCGAGCTGAGATTTTGTTATGGGGTGCTCTCATGTTTAACCGTTCAGAAAGAAGAAATTGCGAAAGTTAAGTTTGCTAAATTTGTATATTTATTTTTCCCAACTGTTGTTCGAGTGCGAAAACAATATAAAAGTTAATATAACCAGGGGTCCGCTTAATTGAGTTACTAGAACTCCAGCGTTATAAGTCCTTACTATAGTAATTGTGATACCCAGCAGTGCTTGATAAATCTAGAGAATGAGAGTTCTCTATTATAATCGACCCATAATATTTCTCGAGTTTCTAGACTTCAAGCGGAAAAAGGGGCCTTCGTCCCGATTCAGAAACTTCCCACCCCTTGTCTATCAGTCCACACATACTTCTAGAAGCAGAGGAAATTATCCTTATAAACACTCCCCTGCTTTCCAGTTCTACAGAATCCATCACATGTTGTGGTGTTGCATTGAAGTTCGTCTGGAATGACAGTAGAAACTTAACCACGAGGTCATCAACGCACCAAGAACTATCCTTGATGTTGAACTTGGGCGCTCTGTATAGTTTGCCCAAAATAAATTATGATTTTGATCCCAAAGCAACCAATCCCTAGAGAAGATTCTAGCAGGTGAAATGTCATCATTATCGAGGTCTGAACCAAGTCGACCCGATCCTTGTTCTTCAACTTCGACTCGTCGAATTCGTCATAGAGTTTAGCAAGAGACTTATCACTTTGCATAGAGTAAGCCGTTCTTGTGTGCTCTCAGAATTCGCAAGATGCAATATTCTCGAGAAATGACATGTTGAAACAAGATTATGAAATGATATCAAAAGGATTAGACCAAGGAATCATCAAACGGAACCAGGAAGCGGACTTCCCGCCAGATACTATCTTCAAGCGGAACCGAGAATGGTAGGTATATGTCGAATTAACGAGGTTTTGTTACGGTGAAAATTGGTTGCAGAATGAGAGATTTTTGATCATCTGTGAGCATCATCCACCACTCTCGAGACCAATGATGGAGCTGTACGCGAAGAATTTGCAGCCCCGATAAACCTGCCAAAGCTTTCCAAGTATCTGTCCATCCTTTTAGAGTGGCATTTTGATGTTTGGGGCCTTCGACAAATGCCTCAGTTATCCAACTATGAAGCTCGAGATAAAATACGCGTATGCAATCCAAGCGCCGAGGGACGAGAACCTTTTGCAGATGGCGGGCACAAATGTCTCTGGTATGAAAGGTGTTCGTTGCATAAAGAATATCGATGGTCTCAGAATATCTAGCTACATTAGATAGTGGTACCGATGGTATTCTGCTAGGACTTAAATTTGTCGGCAGGTCATAATCAAGGACAATGCTTTAGTTATGTTTCCATACCCCTCCGACCCATTCCTCTCGCTCATTGTTGCAGAAGGATTGCTTCAATGCGGCCTCGCTAAATTTGGCACTTGCGGCATGGCGAATCTATGGTCGTAGAAATGATCGCAGAAATAGATATACTCGAGTCCTTGATTTTGTTCAGAACCAATAATTCAGAAGTTGAGAGAGATCTGCTGAAGTATCGATGACACTTCTTAAAGAGAGTAAGAACATAAGGTTAAATATAAAAGCACAAGAGCAAGTACCACGTAAGTAACACGTGACCATATTCTTTCGTGTCAAATATCCAATTCGAAGGAGGTTTGATATTCGAAGAGCTTGATGGAATTCCCTCACAGACGTCGCCTTGTAAAATCAAACTTATCCGTACTCAACCGAGCAGTGAACGTGGTGACCTATGAATTTTCCATAGTTTATTGAACATAGGAGTAGAAGAGATGAATGTGCCAACAAAAATTGTCACTAGGGCAGTGAATGAAAGAACATGGCCAGAAGTCAGCGGAGTTTGTGCCAATCAAACGTCAGTTTTAGACTACGTTATCTCTCCAATGGTATGATTTGACCCATAACCAAGTTATGACCCCAACGAGAAGGAAAGCCTGTCGACGATAGACATGTCATATGGACAAACGGCGCGCCAAAGCATTCGCACCATGATGTTATTGAAGCTTGAAGGGCGAAAGACTGTAGTGATTCATGGTTCTTGAATAAATTGTTGACCAATCATTACTTTTGATAGGGTGTATCATGTTTGCTTTATGGCAAACTTGTCCTTCTAGATCATGTATAACTACTACCTGGTCGCACTACAACCTTGGAGCAGAACGGGTGCTATTTGAGAATCTGCCGAGTAACCGCATATCACAACCCTTCCTTAGGACATGAGCATCGTATAGTCCTTGTTTCACGCTGGTGAAGAGGCATTGAAAAGGGTGGTGCAATATGGGAGAGACTTTTTGCTAGACATCCAACGAGGTATCAGTCCATCTCAGTTGCATTCCCTCTACTTCAGCATTGGCGGCCATGAGGTTTATAGTTCTATTGTACCTGCAAATAGGGATATTTCAAATTGGTACAAAATTTCATCTCAATACGAAGAAAATAACTTCAACCATCAATCATTGTTGCTTCCGCAACATTGTCATGTTTTTTAATTTCTTCAAGAAATGATTGAAGCCGTAGAGCCATCATGCACCGCCACTTAAAACGAGGCTGAAAAACTTCTGCGGCCGCTAGCTTATGCACGACCAGAATTGAGATCTACGGTTGGCTACAGCACATCTCAGCCTCGAGCTATGACTGTATAAAAACATAGATGATCAAATGGTAATTGCTTCACCTATATATTATTGATGCTTCACATAGTTGTTAAGGCTCCCGATTCATTCATGTTGAGTGTGAATTCGATATAAATATTATAGCCGTCAAGCGTGCGCGACAAACTCCTTAATCACCGCCGATTACCTCTATTCGTGATATCGAACTCTCACGTCATGGCTATCCTCGAAGAGTTTCTCGAGTCTATCCTGAAATTTCTCAGGGCAAAAGATGGATCAAGTCTACAGTTATGGCTTCGAGTCGAACCTCCTCTTCCCGATCATTATTTCCAACTTGGTCGCGAATTGAAAGCATCATTCCAAAATAGTACTACACTCGAACGTCATATCGCGAAACTGCTGCCAGACGATCCCAACGCAAGCTTTGAGGATGGCAATGTTTGGCCGGGTTTCCTGGCTTTCATGAAGGACTATCTGGAATTTTGGAGGGATGTCAACTTTGAAGACTTGTTGGAAACACATTCACAGCTCACCGTTCTAGCCAGGTAAATAGGGTCTCTTACTTTCCACCAATATACTAACTAATGGGATGCGAGTAGTACTTGTCTGGCAGCTTTATCCAATCCGACATATGGAATAGTAATACTGCCGACAGCCATCCAATTATCTACTGCGCTCGCTAAACTTGCAATGACACTCGACAAAAGACCGGATCTCACTAGACGACTGCGAAGAGTTGCTGATGTCGATGCGGGTGAGACGCGGAAGACTTTGGTGGAAGGAACTGCAGAAACAATACAGCGTGCGTTTACAGTTTGTTTGACGGAAAGGACCACAAATAGAAATGGAGTTGGGGCAGATGGAAAACCAGAGGGAAAGAAAGTCGGAATATACTCATTCGCAAACTTGGCTTTGAAACTCTTCTTTCAAGTATGGTGGCCTCCAATCGATCCGTGGAATAATGCTGAATGGTCACGCAGTGCCGGAAAACCCGATTGGCGAATCAACTTATCACGAACATTACTCAACACTCCCCACCATTGGAACTTTATCCTGCAAGCCAAAGGGTAACATATCTCTATTATCTTGGGCGATACTTCTTCTCGAATACCCACTTCTACCTCGCACAATGCAGTCTTCAAGCTGCCTACGACCAGTGCCATGCACAATGTATCAACCAGCGACGTCTGATCCTGATTTACCTGATATCATCAAATATGATACTCGGTCGATTTCCATCTCGGCCTTTTATGTCGCGTCCCGAAGCTGCTGGGGTCCTTGAAAGGTTTACACCGATTGCAAAGGCCATCAAATCAGGGAATTTGGCTGCTTTCAAACGCTCATTGGGGCCAGAGGGTGGAAATGAAAAATGGTTCTTCGACAAGGGAATTCTTCTGCCACTATTGTATCGTTGCGAAACATATGTATGGCGCTCACTTGCACGACGTGTTTTATGTTTGACATACCAGTGGCCATTCGATCCTAATTCAAAAAAAGCACCAACCTTAAATCTTGCCGATTTGGTCACAGCTGCGCAGTATTGCCAGAAGGTCCTTGAAGGTTGGCAGAGACCTGCAGATTCTGCCGCGTTTATGCAGTCGGGTCGCGCACACACAAATACAATGTTCATGACAGCACAGGACTTAAGGAAACCTCCTCCTGGCGCAGTGAAACTCACACCAAATTGTGGAGTAATTTGGGGAGGCAAAATGCCAGAAATGTTAGACGTCGAAGCCATTGTTGCAAGTTTGGTTCAACAAGGACTGTTGAGGGGGTTCATTAGTCATATACAAGGAAAGTTTGCGATTTTGGGCGCAAAACAAAGGGGCGGACCATTAAACGCAGGATTCCCACCAATTTGGGAAGTAATTAAGGATAGAGCTGAGAAGGACGGACATGGTAATGAAGTACCGGGTTGGGTTACCGGTGACAGTATTGGATCTACTACAAGTGGGGGAGTCGTTAATCTAACTGGAATTGCTCGGCCAGCTGGGGCTACATGAACAAGAACGAATTCGAGATACCCGATATGACCAAATACATTTGAGATTGATGCCATCTTAAAAACTAGGCACAATTTTCGTCGTCCTACGAACCGATTCCGTCTATCGTGATGTCCCTCTTGTCTGTAAAATTGTACAGAGACGTGTAAAGGCGACTCTACCTCTACGATATGGGCAAGGAAGTCCGTTAAACACAATCAAAATCACATTCAAGTAGGCAAAAGCTTTAAATCAAACATCTGGTTCGTCGGTGTGACCGTCTTTAAATCGATGGTACATGGACATACCCAGCGGTCTAATAGAATGCAGACAATTCTGATATCCTTTCACATTCAACAAATTGATGTGTGACAACTTTCAGCATGAAGTGGTTCCAAGAGTCGAAGTCTCTTTCTTGTATATCTTGACTCTGTTACAGAACATCTGAAGACTATTCTTGTATAATCCAATTTCTTCTTGTGGTACCATGTAGGGTTTAGTTTCCTCGCGATTAGATTGACTCTAGCGAAGAGCTATGGAGGACTGTCTACTCTAAATAAGTCTGGCTCGTGTTCACACTGGTATTTGTACATTCGCATCTTATTTGTATATATTCGTGATGCCTACGAAGTCATATTCTCTAAGATTGACTTGATTTGGGGTGTGTGTTGTGAAAATCATAGGGTCAAATGCCTTTTTTTGCTGTTTTATCTCGCTACTGCGATGGGCAATGAATATTAATCTAAAAGTGGAGTGTTCAAGGACACTTTGCTAATTTTTATACCCACTTGTGACTTTTTTGAAAAGGGATCTCTCCATGTCCTTCTTTAATTCAAAGTAGTCAGACTTAGTAATTGCGAGAAGGTAAAACTCCACGTGATACACGATTCGTGGTATCAGATGTCTTGTAAGATGCTGTCAGACAATAGTATTCCAATTTTGAAGACAAAAAGATGTCAGAGTCCATACATTCCGTCTTTGGCGGTACGTGAAATCGGTTTGCTTTACTGCGGGTGTGAAGAATGAGTATATACTTCGAAATGTTTGCTCTGGAGGTATTTTAAACACAGATTTCTGACTGCACTGCTGCCAAAAAGATGGTGAATAGGTAGTCGAGTTTTATTTCTCTCAAATATGTCATCCCAAGTCCATGATTAACTGTCCGTAGCAATTCACCAGGAGCTCTGCAGCAGGAAACGAGGTTTGTGGATGTGATATGAGGAATGACCTAGGCTTCATATCGCCCCCCCATTTCACATTTCTTCCTCCTTGAAAGATATATACTACTCTTTCCTGCTGTGAAATCCACGAATGGCTTTATCATATCTTCTCTTCGAGTACACTATCAAAAATACAAATCCATAACTATACAGTCTATAGACCCAACAGAGCAGCTGATAGCGGACGCGATGAATCCTGAATCTTCAAGTATGATTATCATTTTATCGTTCATCATATTATTTTCTCTACAACCCATCTTTATAACAGCTCGATCTATCTCACGATTGTTAACAAAAGTTCCGTCAATCTTGGGCCTAGATGATCATCTTATTATTGCATCATTACTTTTCAATCTATCTCTAGCCGCATCATATCTAGGTGTGCGATTAACATCAAACCCTTTTTCAAGTACGCAATTTGCCCACATCTTTTCCTCCCTAGCTGCGGTGTATCTCGCTGACATGGGTCACCATCTTCTCTGGATCCAACCCGCTAAACTAGTAATCGGACTTAGACTTCTTTGCGCCATCGACATTATTATCCCTCGCTCTCAGTAACCCCAAATTATCCATTAGTTTCAGTGAAAAATTAAATCTTTGAATAAAGCACTAGGAGATTCTCTTCACTGCTATCTGTAGAATTCGTACCTCAGTACTAATATAGGACATCTGAATAAATTCTTAAGCCCTGATTCCTCAATGTCTTGAAGTTACTTCTTTCCTATCGTTATCGCTCTATCACAATTTGTTCAAAGATACTTTCCAACTTCTCTACACTTTGTTCAAGAGATTGAAACGCTATATAGTTGACAATAAAAACTGGTTGGAATTGGCTGTGTTAGCGATTTCTTTGTCAAGTTTGAATATTAGATGTCAAATACACTGAATATCAGGAGATACCTCTCAGCAACGTTGTCGGATGTATGGCTCCATGAGAGCTTCCCTACTTTACCGAGGATACTCGTAGTACTTAGACTATCAATACTTATGGAGAGAGAAAAACCCCCATGACTTTCTAGAATCTTCCCAGGAAGATGTGAAAGAAAGTAAATATAACCAAATACGGAATGAATCCATATCAAACATCTCCTCGGAGGACCCAGATTTGTAGGCTAACGCCCAAATGATGTTTGCATCTCATTGTTGGGATGATAAATATTCCGACGGTGATACTGATGATAATGAAACGTTGCATGTCATGCACTCTGTGACATATTTGAATATTCACTCAAAAGGTATATCGGTATATCGGTCGCAATCTTTTCCTGTCAGGACTTGGTGACTGGTAGTTTTATCGGTAAGATCCACATATCATTCACCTTCAACTCGCCAAGCAGCGAGATAAAAATCGATCATGAACAGGGAATATTCGGTCGCAAGATCTCCGTTGTGACAAGCGATCGATTCGAACAAGGTAGATGTGTAGTATGTCGTCATCAAGACCTTGAATATTGATTTATTCGAAACCTGCAAATTATTGTAGATTCATAATGTTGATTTTACACTATATCAAACCATAGTATAATACAAAATAATGCCTAAAATTATGGCCAGGCTCTACAAGACTATGTCTACGGAGCAGATGCTGAATTAATCAAACCTATAAAGTGAATCGCAGGAGAAGTTGGCAACGTAACGAGTACTTACAGGTCGAGTTATGTCCTTAACATGTCATTGACTCAAATCAATTTGTAAGGCGCTGTTTCAGGATGACGTCAGTACATGTGTATAATTTATTTCACAAATCTATTGTCTATATCTAAACTAGTAATTTGACTCGACACAAATAGTGGTAGATAGCATATCCTCTCGAGTGCCTGTTCAGAACTCCTCGCTTGACAGGGATATTATTGACTGATCACATCGCTTAGAGTCACGAATCATTCAGCAGCATTCAGCATTCAGCTTTATAGTGCAACCAAGAATTGATTCTCTATCATCTCGATAATGTGGTTCACGCGACCAATACTTGGTGGGCTCCTAACACTCATTTTCTTCGAACATGAAAAGGCCAGACGTATAGCATACTATTGTTCCTTAAATATTATCAGTAGGAAAATATTGGAATAGACAATATAATCTACGAAGCTTTATGATTCGAGTGATACGATACGACCTCGTAACAGTTCAGTGGGTTGTTTTAGAGAATGGAGATGCTTATCCGTGGTATCTAAAGGAGAATAATGGTAATCACATACCATCAAATAATAAAACTCGAGATGCAGGAAATAATGTTCAGCAGAGAATATTTTGAGCAAGAATACAAATTCTTCGATCAGACGATAACTCTTTTACTTACGAGATGGCGCATGGACATGAAAGCTGGTATCTTCTAGCCTCTAGTGTTGATGACATTGAATACCTCAAACTGATGTAATAAGATAAGCGAGTGTTGTTTACTAATTTAGAAGTCAAAAGAATTTATTACAGGTAGCTCTAGATAAAGCCCCAATTAGTATCATTATGAAAAGGCCTCAATGACTTACAAATATTACAGCTAATGTCGTCTAATATTCAGGGACAATACTCTCAATAATTATAGCTGAACGATTATATCTCGTTACTATTATCTTTTTCGCTTATACGTATATACTACAAGATATAAATAGTAATATCAAAACAACTAATTTCAGTATGAGGGGAATGTTATAATTGAGATATTCCAAGAGTTATCTATATATATAATAGCTTGGATTATCTCATATAGATATAATAAGTGTTATTAGGGTTCTCGAGCTAAACCAGTTAGATTGAGATGTTGTTATCTTGTAGCTAAGACTAGAGATATTATCGACTATTGAAATATAATCAAGAGAAAAGTCTTGTTAGTGTTGTGTGATATAATTACTGATTCAGTATAGCTTCTGAACTTCATTTTCAAATAATATATCGTCTATTGATTTAAATTACAACTAGAAATAGTCTATTAAAGAGTGATTTATTTGCAAACTAGAAACTAATCATCTAGAATGTAAATTCTCAAAGACTTCTAAGGACTGATTCAGATAAAGACAATATAGACACGAGATAGAGATAATAGTATATCAATTTTAGACATCCAATAATGACTCAATTCTAGGCATTTTTGATGAAAAAAAGCTTAGATCCTTCCAAGTCTTAGAACCTGTGAACATAAAATTCCAATCGTATCTGACCGTCCCTAGCTGATCTTTATAATTTCTGAGTTGTTGATATAGCTTTCTAAATATATTACGAACAAACCAGTAAAGAGCATTCCTTCATGTTCAGAAAGTGAACAATTCCAAAGAGATCCTAGACGATATTTCAGTTGAGTTGTCTTATCTTCTAGTGATTTTCCATTCTTAGTCCAATATCACCCCTTAATGCTATCTCGAAAGTCTAAATCATTGATGTATAGTCTATGAATGATAATAAGATTGCAAGAAGATAAGATTTGTCCATCCGAGGCTCTACTCGAAGTAGACAAATGGTACTTATCGCCCATAAAGTCCTTACGAGTAGGGTGTTACTCCTAATTAAATTTGAATAAGAGAGAAGGTGGGTCAAATGATATCGCTTCATTTTGGAATCACTCACGTTTTCTGTTTCGTTCGGCTAGATTCACGATGATGTCAGGAGGAAAAAATAACATAGTTCTAGCTTTGTGTTACGGGAGCTGCCTCTAGGGTTATGTGGAAGTGGCTAGAGATCTCTCGAGGT
>JBBMOJ010000619.1:0-18934 GCA_038090695.1 Sclerotinia spermophila | reverse complement strand
TTCGTAATTTTTGGTGGTAAAGAGTGGCCCAAAAGAGGGGTGGCCAGAAAGTAGGTATAGGTAGGGTGGTTGACTTACCAGGAGCTACCCTTTTCAAGCAATTGCCAAAGGTATCTCCAAATACAGCCCTCTCCATATGAGTAAGTAGGCTTTGATTTTATCCTTGCCATCAGAATCTCGCCTTCATTCCTTATAATGGTGTGAGAAACGTATAGAAGCTTGTTGTCATGTTCCGAGAATCCAAGTGACACGAAGATGTTTTTTCTGGCTGGTCCCAAGCACAGATTTGTTGTACCATATGAGGAGAGACGGCTTTCGGCGGGGTTTTAATGTATCTTGTAGATAATTCGAATCAACAGGGCGATATCTATAATTGATTGAAATTACTTTGTTCCTAAGTTGACAGATGCTGAATTGATATATATATTACTCAATTCAAGATGGATACAGAACCCTTTGTTGTCTGTAAATACATAAATAAATGATTGGGATCGTTCACACTAAATTTCTAGTAGCCTGTAGCAATATAGCTGCAGCCTAGCATAGATACTTACTAATAAGCTTTGCTATGTACCCTATATTGTCTCCTTCATCAAACTTTGTCACTATCTGTTCTAATCAAACTTGATAACGACAACAACAATAGCAAAAATTGGCAAGAGAAATATCTTCAGAAGACATCAACTTCTTCTAAAAGGACAAACAGAACAAATTTTCAGTTCACCAGACTGTCCTGATGAATATTAAGATCCAGAAAAATTTCCAAGTGAATGAAAAGAAACAGCTTGGTTTTGTCAATTGAATGGTTCGACAGGGAAATCAAGGACGTTTGGTACAAAACTTCTATTGGTTGTATATGATTATGGGGAATTTAAATAGTCTGGTTTCAAAGGCAATTGTCACCTAATCCATTCCAATAATCAGATATGGCTGTCATCTTGTCATATTCAACTATGCTTGTCACCAAGAAAGTGCTCATCTTCATTGTACTTCTGATCTAATGATATGACTGTGGTGGACAGCTTTTGTTATCACAACCTCAGCTTCCATCATTCCTCATAATCTTGATTTCGACTGACAGCAAGAACAGAAATGGTAGTTTAGCCTGAAAGTTTGTACCAAACTTGTCCTCTTCGTTCAACCGCCCTTTCTGCCCCTCCTATGTCTCCCCGCTTCTACAGGGCTTAAGGATCCTCACCAAAGCTTCTATTCTACCATCTCCTCTACAACAACCAGCTTTCACAACAGCTCGAATGCCGATAATAAGAAGTCTCCTCTCCTATCTTGCTAGGCATCAACAGTCTCTGCACTATTCAGGCTTTTATGGCACTGACCTTCACAGTACCTCTGGCTTTCTCGGGTCAATTCCCAGAGTTTGTCACCCCGGGGAGCATTGATCCTTATTTTAATCATTCTCGATATTAGATATAGGGAACGCTAGATAGAGAGCAGATGAAATCTACGCAAGGTCAGGCTATGGGAGTATTAGGCCAAAAAGCTATGAAGCCAATAGACCTCTTTCTGCTACAGCATGCAGATGGAAATGAATATATAAAAGAAAGCTGGTGGCAATAACAGTGTCTCGATACCACCCGGAATCAATATGAGCTTCTCCATCGACTTGCATAACTCCTCGCCAAGGTATCTGCGCTCGGAATCAAGACTTCAGATGCTTTCGAGAATTTAACCACGATTTATGATAATGCCTCAAACTTCGAGACCGCTCAGGTGCAGATATGACCAGTTTCTGCATATTGTACAGCAGTTATGGACCATAGCTAACTTCAGCTTTATACTACATTTAGGACTCATACCATCTCACCATGGACATAAGGCTATCTGAAAGATGAGGATGGAGGCAGAATTGACGAACACTGCATTTACATTTACATCTACAGTGTATACTTCGCAATCAAATATGAACGCGATAAACTACCTCTGGGCTGGATGGGGAGTCCCAAGCTTACGACCCTCTGTGTATGTCTCCAGAGAATATCGGGATTGCAGTAAGATTAGGTATGATTTGTACAAGCACCGATATAATAATCGATTTGGACTCCACATAATCTTCATGCACGTGGTTGTAGCTCCTAGAGCCCGGATACCCCTCAAGTTGAGATGAAAATACAAGCACAAGTTCTGGATACTACATTTTTTACTGTCGCATATACATGTTTGCGTCATGAGATTCAATTACTACATTTATTCTTGATACGAGCAAAGTTCTCGCTACACTTTAAAGTGGGAGCATAAACACTTGTAAACGACTATCCTGTTCCTGGCAACGGAAACATAATCTCTGCATTTTCGACTGCTTGAAAGCGAAAGCAAAATCTCGGTCGATATTTCAAAATTCTTTGAATATACTTTCCTGTTGAACATACTTCCTTGGCTCTCGCAAGTGGTATGCCTTCCTGATAACTTCAAAATATCAATCAGAACTCTCCGGCTCCGACTGGTGAATTAGTTTCTCTCTTTTGGTTCTGGTGACAGTGTGCGGTTCCAAGCATCTAAGAAAGATTTCGCGGGCTTTATTTGACAACCGATCCAGATCATTATCACTAGCTCTCCCATTTTTGGGATTGAATACCCGCGCCCTAACATCAAATTCATCACTGACTTTCAATTCCTTGATTGCCCTCACAAGATCTACAGCCACATCACGCATGTTGCTGTAGAAGTAGAGCATGTCATCTTTTGGCAAAGATAAGTAAAGTAGCAATGTTTTGACGCGTGGAAAATGCTCTGTGATAAATCTACACAGAAGCAAGAATCGACAAAGTTCACAGTGATCCGAAAACGGCTCATACACTGTGTGCTGATTGTAGTGCCAAATGGTATCCAAGTGCAAGCATATATGCTTGACTTCTGCGTGGTTATCTTTCGTGGTACATCGTTGAATTTGTGACTACACAGCGGTTAGTTTGAATTTTGGATAGGGGAGTGGTGGGGGACCAAAGTACATGGTTTTGTTTCTTGGACTCGTTTAAAAAGATAGTACCAA
Organism: Sclerotinia spermophila; assembly: GCA_038090695.1. Taxonomy (NCBI): domain Eukaryota; kingdom Fungi; phylum Ascomycota; class Leotiomycetes; order Helotiales; family Sclerotiniaceae; genus Sclerotinia; species Sclerotinia spermophila. The sequence goes on along the minus strand of JBBMOJ010000619.1, from coordinate 15,930 downwards.
AATGTAGACGATCACCGAAATCGATGACAATGTTATCCCAGAAAAAGGCGACAATTTCTTTCCAGAGATTGATATATCCTTCTTCTGCAAAGCCCGTCTTTTGTATCTCCTTGCCTTTTCCTTTATTGCCTATTTTAAGGATGTTGCTGTTTGATTCGTTGAGCTGCAATGCATATTCGACTTTTTCTAAAAGCCATATCAGCTTTTGTATTCCTCGGTACTCGTTTGGCTTGAAGAAATCCAGCATTCCTTCTGACTGTTCCCAGTATTTCTCTTTTGTCCAGTCATCAAGATCTTCTTTGGTAAGGCCTAAAACATCGTCGGATACGTAATGAACAGGGGCAAGTGCTCGATGTACAGAAACTCTCCTGGAAATCGAAAAACGTCTTCCATTACGAGAGAGACGAGCCCACTGCGCGTCTGGCGACCAAGTAAAAATTAACAGCTTGTAAATTTTGTTTCTTACTCCAACAGGGAGCATCTTGAATAATTTCCAGAAACTTTTTGACTGTTAGTCCGTGATCATTGCTATTGATGGCAAAAGAGTGTTTGATGTGTACTTACTCAAGCGAAGTTAGTCCGTCTCGGAGATAATCACCCATAGGTATTACAGCCTTAAAATTAGGCCTAATTTTGGGTTCATTTTGATGACCAGGTTTTCGATAGAAATCATCGTCAAATGACAAAAAGGGAATTGACCTGGATTGAACCAGCTTGTTCACACTGCGAGGTCGATCATCCGAAAGGTAGCAATGTGCGAATTCTACTTCGAAAATTGGCATATGAGTGTTCTTACGAGACATTGTGGTTTCTAGTTACTTTTTGTATAGAGAAGAATTAGTGGAGGGTACGTTAATTGAAGGAGGTGATAAGATCGTCATCTAATATTGAACAAGTGCTTACCGGAAGACTTAGAGTATAAGTTGATAAGATGGAATGTTATAAGATCCTTCTCAGTAATGGAATCTTGAGGCTGCTATTGGAACTAGTGAAAGTATCAAGAGACAGTGGTAGCATCGCAGAAAAGGAGCAGATTTTAAGATCCAGCAAAATTCGTACAAGGGACTGCGCGAAAAAGCGGAGAGAAATAATATGCGCGTATTGCTGCTGAATGCGCTATTGGTGATGAGGAAATTTCTTCTAGTTATAAAAGAGAGCTACAATGTAGAGAAGAGTTTTCAACCAAAGCAATAATTAGAAAGAATTCGTTATGTATTCACAAGAGTTGTTTTTATTGAGGGAGCTGTCGTAATAGTGGATGCAATTCCCTTGTTTGCCAATGAATTCATATCCAGTACAGCCTCAACTAAAGATTCACCAAGGTCAATATTACCAACCCAAATAATGCCCTCAACATCCGAGCCCGGTATTTGGCCGAGATGAGTTCACATTTCCATGGTTGGGAAAATAAATCAAGTCTGTGCCTAGACAAGAATAATCGACCTCTTGTTATCACTTGAAACAATAACCCATTTCTACATTATTCACCTATATCGAATTAGGACAAAAAGTCATTTTTACGTTACTGGTCAAACATTTGACTATTTTTCATACATTTTATACTTTTCTAAACAGAAAGATAGACTTGAACTGTTTCCTGACCTTCAATTTTTTCCTCCATATTTAGTGAACTGGGAACTTAATCAGATCTAAATCTTAAGAGACTTGCAACCTTCTTTATATTAGATTTGCACAGCACGATCTATCTTGAATTCTTCTCTTTAGCAGAATCAACTTCTTGGTTCTATCAGCCTCCTCTCTGCGCTAATACCTGCAAGTTCATCACAAGCTCACTTTACACTTATCATTCGAACTAGCCCTTCCTAACTGCCTTCTTGGAAGAGATTACTCGAGCGAAATCAAAATTAAACAAGAATTTCTACACTCAACCTTATCAATCTCCTCTGCCAGTTTTAGACGAAGCCATCCAATACGAACTACTCCTCTTGGCCTTTCTTCTACGCCTCGCCAAACATAATATCACGCTAGAATTCTGACTGTTTTTATCGGGTTTAATCACTTCTTTTATACATAAAGACAAGGAAATACTGGGATCAGCCTCTATCTGCCTGCCTCTTCAGAGCAGTTTTGTCTAGCTATTTATCAGGGGTAACTGGAACCAGCATACAAAACGAGGGTCAGCATTACTTATTTCTCGATAAGTTTGTGAGAGAACAGGAAACTCTTGGCTAAGATCATCTATTCTCGCCATCGCCATTGTTAGAGACATAGAAGAAAGTTCTACCCTCTAGATTAATACCCTCACTCATCACTTTCAACGAGGAAGTCCAATACAATGCAGAAGCCATCTAATCCAAGGATCGGCAATGATCGTTGCCGAGATTTACAGGTTGATGAGACCCAAGGTAGCTGTCCATCCGCGTGTCAGGAACTAATGACCTCAACTCAAAATCGCACAGATGTGAATCAAGTTGAGACCTCTTTTGAAATCAAAGTCTTGATAAAGTGTCTAATGCAACCACTAAACATCCGGCCATAAAAAGCTATATCCCAGACCAATGCATCTTGCCCCAAATATTCTCCTGCCATGTCAAGCCCCCCTCTGAAATTCTAGTCACTCTAAACAACTCGATTCAAAATCTCTCGCTACCGACTAGCACCAAACTTCTTGGAAACACGGCGACCTTCACATTATTTTCAAAGCTTCCTCTCGAATTACGTCGAATGATATGGAAGGAGACTTTACCGGGCCCAATTTTATATATATATATATAAGATCCATTCAGTGCAAGGGGCGCCGTCGAACCTTCTGGAGACGTGAAAGGAAGTACAACACCTAAAAATCAAATTACAGTATACCAAATGCGATGCTGGAGTTCAAGGAAGCTTTTGATGGTAAGATCCCTACTCTTTTTGTATTTTAGTGATATCGAGCGTCTAAGACATGCACCATTTTGAAAGTCTTGCGGGCAATGAAATTTGATTCTGCCAAACCCTATTGAAACGCTTGCTTACGGATACTAATCTCTTGCTCAGTAATTTAATAAGGAACTCGATTGGCACGCAAGGATTTTATCTGTCAAGACAGCCCGGGTCTATGCCTGTAGAGCAAGATTCTTTTGGATTTCGAAAGCGATTCAATATACATTGATACTGACGACAAGCGAGAGGACTCCTATATCACCTATTACAGATACTGGCGTCCCATTTCAATCTTGCTTGATATCTAGCCTGCGATGCGACGCCATTTGACGACAACGTCACACCTCATACTCTCAATTCCTGGGAAATACAGATACGGAAACAATAGAAAAGGTTTCTGAAATGTATCGCGGACTTTTCTCGCAAATGAAAGGACTGCGCCGCTTGACTTTCGTACTTGCAGACAAAACAAAAGATCTACCATACTTGGAGAGAGATCTTGCAGTAGAGGACCCAGTAGATATCGACAACGCTCTGGGTTTGTTCGCAAAGGCCCTGAGAACTGTCGTGCGAGCAACTCTCACGAAGTATGAGAAGGTTGAAAGAATATTCTAAAAGCTATCGAGCTTTCGATATAGATTCTTTGAAAAGATAACCGTTCGCGGAAGAGTGAATTTCTGCTATTAGGCCTCTCGTTGTGCCGGAAGATGCAGTTGTCGACTTTAGAGTTTGGTTCAAAGGGAGAAGTCAGAGGAGTTGGAAAGAAGGAGGAAAAGATTCTATGCATTGAAGAAATTAATTGATGAAGAGGAAGATGTTCAATAGCACGGGCTTTGTTATTAGAGGTTTAGTGGGGGAAGCGAGATGGTATTATAAATAAGCTGATCTCTTTAAGCTTCAGGGTGTTTGCCTGGAAGATTGATTAGTTTACTTCTCTCAATTGTGTTTTGCTTCATCCGTCATGTTGAATGATGCGGTCTCCAGTATTCCAATCTATCCAGCATAGTTACTTCATCATGTATAATTTAAAGTGTCTGAGCATGTCCCACGCAATAACGATATGTTATCCAATATCGAAAAGATTTATACCTTCAAATTGAAGTAAATCATACATGATTGAGTATTTCCTGACTGGATCGCTCTCATAACACAGTTCAGAACTTCAAATACAAGGTAATTTCCATTATATTTCACAATCCTCAGGTGAGATAATCCGGTACAACGACTCTTGTTCAATGATAGCTGGGATATATCTAGGTCTACAGCACTGGACTTCATACATGGAATTATTATATTATCATATTATCGTCATATATCACCTGATGGATAGTATATGTCGAACATATGTTTCTATGCTTGATGATATTTCTGGAGCTAAATTCCGGAGATATTTACCAGGCTCCTTAGTATAGAAAAATTTTCTTCGCATAAATAATTTTGTACTACAGTTCAGGATGAAGATACAGCAGAAAATTATTCAAAATATCCATTAAATTTAACACATGCATCCCCTGAGAAATCCTCCCTATTTATCTCGCAATCCTCTCCTCTCCATCTCCCCTCCCAAAATCCTTCAAAAACCTCCCCCAGACAGCCCCATTTCCACTTTCTCCAACAGCTACACTCCAAAGCACTCTCGCAGCACCATCCTCCCATCCAATTGGACATCCATTCCACTCACCATTTCTCTTCTTATTCTCAATCACCTCTTTAGCTGCACTCAAATACCCAGGATCGACACTATTCATAGCAACTTTCCGATTCCGCCACGATGCTGCTGCTTCAGTTTCCGTAAGCATGTTGAGCGCGGCTTTCGCGAGATTCGTGTGGACATGGTATCCATTTTTATGACGGTTAGTGGGCGTAGACTCGAAGACTCCTTCGCAGGTGGAGACGTTGATTATTTATGCTAGAGACTTGGAAGATTGGTTGCTAGTTGTTGAATGAGGACGAGGGGTGCCCATGAGAGGGATAAGTTCGCGGATCAGGATTAGAGGGACGAATGTATTGACCGAATGCGCGGAAATGACGTCTTCGTAAGGTATTTCGTGTAAGCTTTGGACCCAAGAGGTCTTGGATTCCTCCACAGTTGTTGAGGTTGAAGTGATACTTTCTGTACGCCCGATTATCCCGGCCTCTTCGGTGGATATTTCGTTTAGAGGTTTTTGTTCTGTATCAAACTCCAAAAGATTTAAACTCTGTATACCGCCTCTGACTCGAGGATTGTAATTGGTATCAAGTAGTAAACTGTCAGAGTTATTGTCCTTGCGTCGTAGTTGATTTTCCAACTCAATAGCTCGTCTTTCTTGCTTCACCGAGTCTGTCCAAGTTTGAGCTGCATTATTTATAAGAATATCAAGCTTTCTTGTATCATCTATACTCCAGCTTCTTAAGATCTGCTTAATACCAGAGATCAAATGAAAGACATCGCTCGCTGCCCTGAAGTCGGCTCCTAGAATTCTCAACCGCTTGACCCATTGTCCCGAGTCGCTTTCAGCTAGATATCTCTCCGCCGCGTCTCGTGGATATCTAGAAGATACTATTACTTGAGCACCACATCTAAGCAGCCGTAATGCGGTATAGAAGCCCAAGTTAATTCGTCCTCCTGTTACCAATGCGGTTTTACCATTCAGGTTTAGAGAATCAGGCAGTGAAATATTGCTTGAAGCAAGATTGAAATTTCCGCAGGGCTTACAAGGAGCCGGATATTGAGGATGAGGACTCATAATGAGAAAGTGACAAATATAGCATTTTTGTTCCTTTCTTTTTCCTCTCATCACATCTTCGCTTCCCGTGGAAAGTGGGCTCCGTAAACGCTGGTTTAATGCCTGCACTACATTGTTCAATGGTGTTTTCCCATCAATGCGAATGTGATCCTGAATCTTGACGTAAAAATCAAGTACTTTGAGTGTAGTTTCAATATCTTCTATCGAGGGTGGATTCTCAGATACGCTTTCTATAACATTTGGAAGACTTCCATGCCTAGATTGTGAGGACATTTGATGTAGGTAGGCTTGAATTCCCTGTATGATGCCAGTATACAAAGCCGCACCTATCGTATATGAGTACCGAGCCGGTGCATTTTTAGGATACAGCTCTTTCGCTATTTGTTCAGCCAAGGGAGATTTGATGGGAGGAAGGTAGAGGGCCAAAAGACTAGGAAGCCCTTGTGTTTGGCATAACTCCTGATCTTGTCGAATTCGTTGAGCTATTGAAGAAGGGTTTTGGGTTTTGATGTAGGTTCGACATGATTCCTCAGTGTTTAACATAGCTACTCGAAATACTTTGCGGCGAGATGTTCTGTGTCTGTTTTTTGTTTTGTCCTTTGAATTACTCACCGAGCCCTATAGGTAGGGGTTTCTTAAGCTTATTTGCTGGCTTCAGGGGCTTAGCGGGCCAAGCCCACTAATGCACCATCGTGATGAACCCTTGAATAAGCAGAATCCCACCAATTTCATGACTCATTTGCATTCTGCACACCTCAAAGCAAAACCACAGCGTTACCCTCGATTATAGCTTCAGTCCATCTTAGCATTCTTCAAGATTTATTAAAATGGACTCCAGTGTTTGGTCGATTCCATGGCCACGCGAACTTCCAGTTGTGGTTCGGAACTTACAAAAGCTACCGCAAGAGATAGTCCATCAAATTTTGAGCGATTTACCCGTCATCAAGGTGCTATCAATCCTCTGTTGGAGGCTACCATACCTCGATCAATGTGTTCTTTCCCATATAGTCTACGGAAAGTTATTCATCTCCCAAGGTCAAATCTCGCATGCCATGAACCATTACACACTCCATCGCGAGATATGTTGGTTTCACCGCTGGCCTCCTGCAAACGCAAAGTCTTTGTTTGCAAGGTCTCCCCAGATGCTCTTGAGTAACTGGGTAAGCTTAGATCTCATCATCTTAGAAATGAGACACCTGATTAGAGTTGGCCTGAACATCAATGATCATGATTTCAATCTCCTCGTCGAGTATGGAAAGCCTAGTCCACGAAAGACAGACATTAGTTCTAATGCTAGAGGAGCTTTTCTCGATTTAAAGGATTGCTGAAACTATTGGAATTGGGTCAAGGAGGCCAAGATGCAGCAGAACAAACGGAAATCCGAACAAATAACATTCTCGGCACGCTTGATTGAGAAATATCCGCGAATTCTCAAGAGACCGCTTGATCCATCTCAGGGAGCTCCTCGGCCTAATACTACGCACATTGTGGCTATGCTTGAATGAAAATGGATGAGAACTCTCTACGATAGAAATTTATCTCATTATTGGGATCGTAATCATAGCCTGTACAAGCCGGACAGATATGTTATCGAACTAGTACCATATGATCGATACCTTTGGTTGATTCTTGATACATTAGCGAGACATCCTCTTAATACCGGATCCACTAGTCTCGAAGAAACTTTAGCCGAAGTCTCCTTACGTAACCGATATCCCTACATCTTGCACTACCCCACATCTTGCACAAATTCTAGAGCCTCAAAAATCATCAACTATAAGACTTATATTGAATATTATATTAGCTATGGAAGACTGTATCCAACAAGCAATAGCTCAAATTAAAGCTGAAGAAAAGCCCAATATCATTGCCATCGCGAAAATTCATAATGTCGATCGCTCTACCCTATATTGGCGATATAAAGGGCAAGCAGCTCCTCATACCTCTGCCTATAAAGATATCTATCAATGCTTTAATAAAGAGTAAGAAGAAGGTTTAATTGATTAAATCAATAAGTTGATATAAAGATCTATGCCCCCTACAAGTCGTATAGTCAAAAACCTTGTGGAAGAGATTATAGGCCGGCCTGTAGGGAAGAATTGGACAGCCCATTTCGTCAAGAGGTATAAAAAACGTCTTAAAAGTTGGTATCTCCGGTGCATTGATAATCTACGTGTTAAAGCTGATAATTTTGGCTATTTTGAATACTTTTATAATCTAGTTGGTGCTATTTTCGATTTATTGTTGATTTTTTTTTATATAAAAAGCTCTAGCTGACTCCTCTTTTAATCCATTTAGTTGATAAAAGCGATCACAAAATACAATATATCTCCGAAAAACATATAAAATTGGGACGAGAAAGGCTTTATGATTGGTATGATTCGGGCAATGAAGAGGATTATGAGTGCTAGTGCCTATGAGAGAGGCAAGGTTACGAAAGCTATGCAAGATGGATCTCGAGAGTTTATTAGCCTCTTAGCATGCATCTCTGCGGACGGTACAGCTATACCACCTACTCTACTCTATAAAGGGGACTCGGGGGACCTCCAGGATACATGGGTTGATGATGTAGGAGAAGGGGATAAAGCTTATTTTGGAGCTTCAAGCAATGGATGGTCATCTAATGCTTTTGGCCTCACATGGCTTCAAAAGGTCTTTCAAAGACATACACGCCTTAAAGCAGGTAAAGGATACCGTCTAATCATTGTAGATGGTCATTCTAGCCATGTCAACATGGAATTTATATCGAAATGCGACGAATTGAAGATAATATTGCTGATTTTGCCACCACATTCTACACATCGACTCCAACCTCTTGATTGCAGCTTTTTCCTTCCACTTTCGACGAATTATAGTATAGCATTGGATGATTTATTGCACAAAAGCGGGGGATTATCTGGGATCACAAAACGGAACTTTTGGGTCGTATTTAAAAGAGCTTGGATTCAAACTTGCACGACATATAATATACTCTCCTCCTTCGAAAAAACAGGTATTTATCCCATAAATAAGGGAGCTACCATCGCTTGCATCGCACCTGAAGCTCCCTCTACACCACCTACGTCGATTAAGCTAGCTGGGAGTAAATTTAAAACCCCATATACTGCGAAAGCTCTTCGTAAGCTCAAATAAGAGTTTCGGCGTCAAAATGACCCTGATATCACTTTGAAGCTTTTTAAGGCCGCTTTCACCAATATGACTGAAACTAGTATCCAATCGCATAGAGCAAAGGGGCTAGAAGAGGCTGTGAAAATGGAAAAGAAGAAAAGGAATCGATCTAAGAGATTAAATCTAGTAGGAGAGGAGGCAAATGGGGCATATTTATACTCTCCCGAAACTATTTTGAGGGCTAAGACATACCAATCCAATAAAGAACTTGCTATTAAGCAGGAGAAGGAAGTCAAGAAGCTGAAGAAAGCTGAAAAGAAAGCCGAAAAGCAAAAGAAGCATTTAGAGACACAAGAGAGAGCTAGGCAGAGGGAGGTCGATCGTCAAATTTTACAGGATTTCAAGGTGTATAGCAAGAAAGGTCGGAAAGTACCAAAGTCACCTATTAAAAAGGCTAAAAGTACTCCAAAATCTTTTCCTATACTAGATCTGACATCTCAACAAGCTATAAAGCTCCCAGATAGTAAGGAAGCTGATAATTTAAAGAATAAGGGGGAGGGGGTGGAAACCAGGACTAGGAGGGGGCGAGCAATCATAGTACCAATAAGGTTTAAAACTTAATTATTTTATGACTCCATATGAGAATACTATATTATATCATAGATATTTGAAAGTTTTGATTCAATATCTTATAAATTATAATTATTATTAAATATTGAAGTTGTAGTGGTGGTTAATTTGAGGTTGTGCAAGATGTGGGGTTGTGCAAGATACAGGGACATCGGTTAATGGGGGGTAAGGAACAACTTCAGAAAATGCCGAGTCTGCTACTGTCTCTGAAAGCGAACCTAATGATTTCCAGTACCCGGAAACCATTGCCACGAATTTAAGGACAGTACTAAAAGGCCTGATGTATATATAGACAGAGCCGCCATTGACCATAACTCGTATTCAATTGGACCCAATTAAAGATGCCAATTCGGCGGGAAGGTGACCAAAATTCTTTGTTGATAAAGGAAGATATGAACACCCACACTTCGACAATGCATGTGACAATCAGCAGATCAAACCTCACGATGAAAGAGAATACAAATGGCTGGCAGCTTTTGTGGAAGTCGTCGCATGGATAGAATCGAACTTTGGGCAGGTTAAGGAATATTTCTAATATTTATCGATTTGGAATCTACGGTGTTGCTCATGGTAATTAGTCTATGACTGCTTGAAGAAGCCTCGGTTAAAATCTTTGGCGAAGGGAAACATCTCGGTTGGATTGTCAGAGTGATTGTTCCATAATCGTGAAAAGTAGATTCCTACGGAAGAGAAAACAGTTCCAAATGATCTGCTGCTTACGATTTTATCGCATTCCAAAAGTCTATTATTACTTACATTACATTGGCTCACTAAATACATACACGGAAAATGAACTCGGGTAGATTCGTCTTCTTGAGTTGTTTGATTTGAATTATTCTGTGAGTTGAATCTTGTCATGCGCGAAAGGAGTAGTAGTATTATTCTATCATGTAAGAATACATTGGAGAAATTATGACTCTCTTCAAAGTAGAGCTGGGTTGTAAATTGCTGACAGAATGAAGGTAGGCACCATGGCATTCTTTCGGGTTACGATTTTCATCAAAAAGGCACAATAGCTTCGGTCCCCTAGATATAAGGCCTATTATGCGCCCGCTCATACAATTTCGAGCTTCTTGCCCTTTACCTCATACTCGATAAATTATCTCGATAGCATCAAATTCCACCCAAAGTCTCCCTGAATACCATCATTGAGAGACTGAATTGGTAAGAGGTGTTGGCTGTCCAAAGGCGAATAAAGGAGCTTGGACTGAGGACTCAAATTCTATGATAGGCGTTGAGCAGGAGGGAATCTTTTTTTCTCCTCCTGGAATACACTCTGCATGATATAAACTTCCTGTTCTTTGAAACAAACGTGTGCGTTTAAATCACCCTCACGGGACATTGATGATCCAAGGGGCAATAACGATCCTAATATGGCAGGTACTAGGAGGCACTTCTTCAGGTTCGGCATGTCTCCGCGGAGAAATCTGAACGTCAGGAAGCATGTAGGATGCATGGAGCGCCAGTTTGTCAATTCATGATGAAAAGACCAATGTATCAACTTAATGGTCTCAAGTTCACGAAATAGGTCATAGAACCAGGTCATGGCTCGATACTCAGTGTCCCGATCGCGGTAGCATAAGTATTCACCTATATAAATCCAATGCCCATCCATGTTTCCCACGGTACTGAGGTCGAAGATGTCTTTATCGGGGTTGATGAAGAAAGTTCGAATCAACATATTTCGAAGAAAATTCCATTCACCAAATTGTAGTCGTACTTTCTTATAATGTTTTCTGGCCTCCTCACGGCTTTCATGGCTGACGAGCAAAATCGATGGTGTTGGCTCACCAAAATTAAGAGATTTATCTATTGGATGGATATTAATTCCGAGTAGGCGCTCTTGCGAACAAGCTAGAGCCTAGATCAGTGATTGGAGTAGTATACAGCGTATTCTGTATACGTCCTACTATAGTAAGGCGTATTACATTTTTTATTATGTATTTCAATATGTAATATAGAATATCATATTATTGAAATTATTATTATTATTATATAATACGACAAATTACTCTCATACCCCCTAAATATCAATTAATTACTCTCATACCCTTTAGATTCTATAATAGATTCTAACCTTTTAAGGCTAGATTCTATTCTTATCAAAATTATATTATAGAATCTATCTTCCCATTATAGAATCTATTTATTCTATTATCCATTATAGAATCTACCTTTTTATTATAGAATCTATTTATTGGAATTATATAGATACACTTTTCATTTTTTGAAAGGATAAGGGAGTAGAGGGGGGGTAGTAGAAAGTTAGAATTTATAGCAAGAGGATAGATTCTATGTTTGAAAGGGTAGATTCTATAGTAATTAAGCAATAGGAAGATAGATTCTATATTTGGAAGGGTAGATTCTATAGTATTTTCATGTAATTTATGATTATATAATTTTTGGGGTTTTCTTCAAACTTAGAATCTAGCCTTAAAAGGCTAGAATCTACTCATATAAGTATAGATTCTATAATAGAATCTATTATAGAATCTAAGAGGCATGAGAGTAAATTACCTTTCAATTTTAAGGCATGAAAGTAATTAAATGACATTTGGGGGGCATGAGAGTAATTTGCCGTATATAATATTATATATTAATAAAAGGATATGGAGATATGGGAATTCAATAAATTTTAATAAATTCCAATAAAAATAGCTTCAATATTTCCTATTTGGCAAGGAGTTTATTGAATATTTCTGAATTCCTATAAGAATATAACTGAAACCTTTAGGAATTTATCGATTTCATTGAATTCCAATAATTCAATATATTGCTAGTATTCTTTAATTAATAGATCTTATACGTATTCTAGTAGACAATTAAGCAATTTATACATATTGATATAATATATAAGGCTTCAATATCAGCCACTATAATACTAACTTACACCACTCCAATCACTGGCCCAGATAGAAAATCTTAGCTCAACAGCGAGCCGAGAAAATGGTTCGAGTGTACTAGCTGTTTGTTTTGACACAGCATCTCAGCTAGCACTAGCCTCATTCTTAGGAAACGGTTTGAATGTACCGGCTACTTGCTGTATGTTGGTAGCAGGGTCCGTCTTATCCTCGCTGGTGCATGATTTGGAGTTATTGGTAGCTTGCTGTAAATCGGGAACGATCGGTTGATCTGGGACAGAAGTCCAGTTATTGAGTTGCTCGTCAGTCATTGTAGTAGAATTCGACATCGCGTTCGGTGACAGCTTTGGGAAGTTTGGTCGATGTAGTCTTTCAAATAAGCTACGACGAAAGTTGAAGACAGTGTCACTCTATGATAATTGAGATGGAGATAGACGTCGATATAGAGGGTAAGCGCAAAGAATGTGGTTGTAATTATATTGAATTTTAAGTTGAAGCTAAGCAGGTAGAGACGCTGGGTAAAAGTTTGGTTGTTCTAAAAAACCAAGCTAATAAGTCTATTCACTTGAACCGACGGTAGCAATCACTCGAGTTTTGCATTTGGATACCCATCAATAGACTATAACAACCCCATCGTAAAAGATCATACTAAAAGGTGCTTGGCTTAATCTAGAAGACGCTCTTGACTGCTACTCAAAACGTAGAATATTACAACAGAACAATGAAATCCTGTGCAGAATCCTGATCTTGAAACATCGCATATACTCTTTCATTAATCCAGACTATTTCAACAGCCAATTCTCCATTATCAACACTGCACAGCCAAAACTCCACACATTCCTTCTCAAAGCATCGTATCCTAAACCCGACGCCCGTTCCGTCATCCCCAAGATGCCGTACTTTGAACACACGTCTATCTATCCACTCGAAATACTACCCACAAGCCAAAAGTCTACACCGATATTTTCTCATACTTATCACCCACTTCACGAAGTATCGATGCACTCTCATTTAGATCCGGGATGGAAGGAATGGATTTCCTATCCGTTCACCGTTTTGAATAGACGAGAGGAATTCGATGGACAGATCAGAGCAAAGCTAATGTACGAGTTCATGGCAGCTATCTGTGAAACTTGGACCGATGCCAGACTATCTACCAGAATGTTTATTTTGCAGAGTTTGTCAAGTCTGAGGGAAGGGAAGAGTACTTTGGAGAATTGGCTGGAAACGAGGAGGTGGAAGGTGCATCGAAGTATAAAGAAGACAGAATAATGTCTGGGGGCTTCGAAGTTGACCGTAGAACGAGATTTGAAACATTAACCTCTTTAAGATGCTGAATACACGAGAGAGTGTCAGGTGATGCTATTTTGGGTGCAAACATTGAACAATAAATTATACACAAAATCTGTCCACTCCACGTGGCTTCCAAAACGCAGTGGTATCTCTAAAAACAATGGTACCCGAGCCGAACTCCGTTCCCAACAGTAACGCCAATCATCAATAAAAATAAGTAATAATCCAATCAAGAATGCAACTCGTAACGATCTTCTCATTCATGTGCCACATCGCCACATCTATGCCATAGAACCCTCCGACCTAACCCTCATACTATGAATCTCTATGTCCGTCGTTCGTTGTATATATTTATCCCCGTGCATATTCCGCGGAAACACATGATTAGTGGAACTATTCGTATCCGAACTTTGTCTTATATAAGACATTCGACGCTTTCTTCGAGTTGGTAATGAGCCGAGATGACTGTTGTAACTGTTGCCCTCCCTGCCGTATGATCCAGGGGGTTTGTCGATGAAACATCGATCCCAGTATGGTTTGAGTGGAGGAATACTTCCACAAACGATGATAACGAAAAGTTCGGAACCGCTCCATACGAGCAAATCGTAGGTCTTCCCTATTGATTGTTAGTGCTCTGTGGTGTTACTGCCGAGATACATTTGATAAACTTACAAGTAAGATCGGAGTGGGCGTTGAGTGAGCCTAGGAACGTTGTTTTGACAATACAGCAAATCGCAGCACTGGTCTTGTTAGTGCTTATCTTCTCAAAGGGAAAGGAGTTGATTTACATAAGTCCAAGGCCCAAAATTATGGTCAAATTGACACGCTTCTTCATATCCATGTTTAAATTCATGATGATACTAGCAGGCACAAGCGCCAGTACAACATCCGCAAGACAATTCTCGGCTAATACACCTCGTCAGCAGCATCCTTCGTTGGTATAGATGTTTCAATACGAACCTGCTGTAAACATAGCAAATCGAGATTGAATATTAGGATTCCAGCATGTGTGTGGAATACTCGAGTCCCATAGCGCCTTAGGCGGGCTGCACTGCACAATGGTGAAAATACAATCTAGTCCATTGATCAGAACAGTGAGCCCCATAGCTCCATAGACAAGCCATTTACGCCAAGCTGTTGTATCACCACTCATGATTCGAAGAACAAGAAGCCCCACTGCAGCTTTTCCGGTGATGAAGGCAAAGACAATGACGACTTGGACCATGTAGTTGAGCTTTGCAACTTTCATTGTTTGCTTTAGATCGAGGTAGTATAGATGTCGAAAACCCCCAAGTTTCCATTCGTGTGTCATGAGAGCACCATATGTTATGAAAAGACACTATCGTTTTGTTAGAACAATATCATATGCATTTCGTGAGAGGTATAGTATACGTACCAAAGTAACAAGCATGACCCAATCATCCCTCCCAAGCCCTTTGATCATGATTCTGGCATAAAATCTTGCCATGACAATCACGAAAGCAAAGGCAACCTGTGTCAAAACGATTATAGAAGCCTTCACCCCGCTGTCATCGTCTCCACCTACTGGTTTTTCGGTGCCCGGCATATTGCTGGAACTAAGGGCTCGTTTGGATATCCAAATCGGTTTTGAATCCGCTATATAATCTGCTCTTTTTGAATATGGATTCCGAAGAATATTGAAAAGCTATTTGGCTATCAAAATACGGATTCTATGAAATAATCTATGTTCTAATGTATTTAGTGTATTTTGTAATGGATCCTTTTAAAATAATACTAAACAATTTATACTTTTTCAAAAACTTGTATAGAAAAATAAAAATGTGGATTGAAAATATAATTGTTGGTAGTGCCTCCTCATTCTAGTATATTTCGAAGGCGCTCGTACTAGAGTGGGCGAAATTCATCTTATATTGAAAACTCATTCAACATATTTGAGGATAATAAAAATAAATGATTATTATAATATTTTTTTTAAAAAAAGTTGATATTAAATAAATATATTATTAAATGATTCTAAATATCACTTTTGTTTTTTTGAATTCGAAAGTATTGAGTTGTTATTGTGTATGAAAATCATTAGATTTTGCTAGCAAAATATTGATATTTCAACAAATTTTCGAACTTTTAGATTTAATTTATTATATAATTTGGAGTGTTACATGAGTTGAATAAGTTTCCAATATAAGATAAGTTTCGCCCACTCTAACACGAGCGCCTTCGAAATATACTAGAGTGGGGAGACACTACCCATAATTAGATTTCGAAAAGTAGTTCTCATTTGAATCTATAAAAGAATCCGTGGATTTTATAGGCTGTTATAGGCTTTAAACTTTAAAGGAATTTAAAGGAGTTTATAACAACCTAGTCTTAGGCCTTAGACTGCTACCCCTGTGTGTTACGACGGGTAACATTAGGATCACGTGACAAGTGTCATGTGACAGGACGTT
>JBBMOJ010000618.1:0-18953 GCA_038090695.1 Sclerotinia spermophila | reverse complement strand
AATTTTTGAGGTGGCCCAAAAGAGGGGTGGCCCGAAAGTGGGGTAGTTGACTTATGCTTTTCAGGCCGAAAATAGATTCAAATTTTCGCATGCTTGTTTCAGATCTTATTTTTTAGTCGAAATGTTTTTAGAAACTTAGTTAGATTAAAAAAGAAAGAGGGTGCCTCTTAGGCAGCGAGAAAAAAATGCAAAAATTGAGTACATTTTTGACAGGTTAATTTGGCGGTGTGCACAGTAACTCAATTTTTCACTGCCGAAGAAGATGCTCAATCTGCACTGAACTCTTTGATCTTCAACAACAACACGGGATTGTCGTACAATACGAAGTGCACAAAAATACACAGAGTGTGTTATTCTCGTAATACATATCCATGGCAGGCTTGTCATCTTGCCTCGTCTTGGAAGGAGAGCTTTTCATAACAAGTGTTACGACGATAGATCGTCGGTCTTTCATTCACCTTTGTGGTTATTCCCGGGTTCATATATATCTCTTTGGGACCAATCTTGCATCATGATGCTCGACGTCCGATACTGCAGCATAGGTCACCAGTTTATCGCAACTGCCGAACGAATATTAGTACCTATTTAGTTATGGTTTAGGATAGTTGTGGACATTCCTCTCTTCGATCAGATATTCACGGCTCTAGCTTCATCATTGAGCAATTTTCGAATCTTTCCCAAGGGTCAAGTGGCCCGGATTTGGTAATGATATTAGCGAGGGGTGATATGCAGAAAAGAGTCATTGAAATTTAAAAACAGTAGATTCTAGGTATAGCTTCTATAGTACAACCTGCCAAGCCTCAATGATGCCTGCATTATATGAAGAGCGGCACATATTTGCAGTGGTGGCAATAGTCACTATTTCGCGACCCTTGAAAACAAACATCAGCTAAAGCTATCTAGGCTCTATTTCTTAAGTCTCCCAGCTTACGCAGATGAGTGGCAGCGTGCTGGAATCTTTGGTGTAGGGTGTCAGTCTTGCTAGGAAACTAAAAGCTGATTATAAAATGGGGTCTCGGCCAGAGAGTACCTCGTAGTAGGAAAATGTAGTAGCAGAGCAAGATAATGTAGTAGTAGTCCATACATATCAATTGGCTATGCTCAACTGAATGTCATAATGTAGAACATCAAAAATCTGCACATAGACTTAGCATTATTAAGGGTCCTTTCATGGACGGTTAGCTGAATAATCTACTGAAGGTACCTTGAGGCGCACCTAGTAAGTACATGATAGAGAGGGATTATCTTGATCATTGTTTCGAGAAGGAGGGGGTTAGGGTTACTATCAATTCAGCAGATCCGCCTTTAGTAACTGGGTATCGTATCGGCTAGCTTTCATTCTTGACAGGTAACAACAATAAAGCCAATCTAAACCCCTAAAAAGCGTAATAAGAATTGCTCCTTTATAACTAGAAATATGTGAAAACCCATCGTGGTCTGGATTGGCTACTCGAAGAGAGGATATATGTCCCCCTGAGCTGGGATAGATTTGCGACAGTACAATGGGATCATTGAGGACCATCTCATCGACAATTAAGAAGCAATCGGTTGCAACTCGTGTGCTATTTCGTGGCGTTTTTCCATGCTCTTTAGAAGCTATCGCAAAGTCGAGACATCTGCTCGATCGAGTGATGGATCAAAGATTCGAAATTGCCAAATGCTTTGAGGATTTTCCCAGATGCTCCTCTCTGACACTCAGAAAGATGTTCTTTGGTAGTATCGTTATAGAGCTACATGAATTATGCCATCGTGTGTCGGCTCTCGCTCCATATGAAGTCTGAAATGTAAGAATATTCAAAAATCGACCAGAAGTTTCAAATACGCCCACTGACGAATTTAAGGAAGGAATTCCTTACCCTAATCGACCAAATTCAATATACCTCTTGAGAACTCGCCTAGGTGATTCCGCATCGATAGCTGGTTGAGAGATGAACCTGACATTTTCGTCAATAAACAAAGGTTCTCCAATCAGAAAGCTGGCCTCGAAATTAAAAAGATCTGGGATTATGTGAATATCTTCTTGATCATTGGGCTGGCGCAGTCTATATATATCAATGCAACTGTTTTGAACGCAATGAGCAGGCAAGGTTAATGAGATACATAAGAATGATGCTCATCATGCTGTGATTTGTCTGGGAAACAGCAAGAGTTATGAAGAGTTGTTCAATCTGATATTGCAATGGCAGTGTATTTAAGCCGCCCTTCTCTGCTCTCCTTGACCACAGGGGAGGAAGGGTTGCTTCAATTTGAAGCCTTTAAACTTGAAGGAGAGGTTGGCTAGGAGTAATGAAAAAACTTCAGGATTCAGTAGAGTCTTAGGATCTTATGAGAGGGAATGGAAGAGGGCAATGGTTGCAATTTAAGATAACGAGGAATGTAAGATAAAGGAGAATTTGAAATTACCATTATGAAGATTTTGAACTTCTCTGTGGAAAAGTTCATCCATTCAAACACTTGTGTAAACCTGCCTAACAGAATATATAGTATTATATAATTTCTTCTATCCTTCCATTTGGAAGGAGAGATGTAGGTTATTTCTCGAAAGAGGGGAGAGGCAAGGAAAAGTCTTGAGGGTTCGGTAGTTACTTTAGGGTCGAGGAGGGGACGAGAGGAGGAGAAGGGGGGGGGGGGTTGAACTGATTGCAGCAATGGACTTGGATGGTAATCTACTATCGGATTTGACTTTTATAGAGTAATAATGAAGTTATTCTGAGCATATGAATCTGTTAACGGGCATGAATGAAGCTAGTTTGAAGCTAGCTTGAAGTACCAGCGCGGCCTGATGGTACGGGACACTCAGCTTGTGTTTTAAGCATCGTAAATTCGGATTGCCAGAAAAAACGCAGAAGCCTCTCAGTTGACTATACCATTACGGTCAGCAATGAGCCAGAACTAGACGTCGTTGATAAGGTGATTCAGCAAAACTTGGATAATGACTCTAAACCGGTCTGTCATGCAACCACTGATATTATCACCTAAACGTAGATGACCAATGTTCTTCTGGTACGAGTCGAACGATCTGGTCAATAGGGGAGAAGCTAGACGCTGCAAAAATATTTGTTGCTGATGCCAATGAAATGAAGTGAAGGGAAATGTACCATGGTGCTTTCAAAGGTCTTAGCTGGCTTATGAATGGCTTTCCCGGAATGACAAAACTGAAACCAGACTCTGGGAACAAATATCTCAGGATCCTTCTTTATTTCTTGATCCTTCAAGCCATTATTCACCATGACTGAGATACGCCCCTTTTGACAAGTATCGCTTGATCTCAATGGATTGGTGCCAACTCAGCAATGAAGAAACCAAAGACTCGATTCTCAGATTCTGGTAGACCCCATATCATGATTATCAGAATATATCATCTCATTCCGAAAGCAAAAAGCAAGTTTTCATTTCCCTGGTCAACATGCACTTTTTGGTGTCGCCAATATAATGTCAGAATCCGACATCCTAACCATTACTCGCAGCAATCCTTCTATGGTGTAATGGTTAGCACGTCGGATTTTGATTCCGGAGATATTGGTTCGATTCCTATTAGAAGGTTCTTCCAAGAACTTTCTTTCTTCCATACTCAGTTTGAAGCTGGGATTCAAGGGTTTGGTCTGTCTTTTTTGCAATTTTTCTGTTGGCGAGGTAAGGAATTTTGCTGGTTTGGGAAGCGGTGGAGTGGGGATCTCAGGGCTCGGTACGCTAGTCGAGGTGGGGTGGTGGAGATGAAGGGGCCGCCACTGAAAATGGAATTGGTGGGACAAAGAGTTATGTATGTATGGTTTCTTATAACAACCTTCATAACGACCTCTTGTGTTTTGACTTCTTTGAGAATTCTTAATTGAGGGACGAAGTAGTAGAACATAGGTTTGTTTAGCTAGATGGCAATAATTATAGTAGATTGAGTATTTTAAGCTCCTTGCGACTACCCATTTCATCTACTCACGTTGAATAGTCCGGACTGCAGTCCAACAATGAGGGAGTCTCAATTTTTGAAAGCAATGCAATGTTCAAAATGGATTCAGTATTTCAAACTGTTAGAACAATTGAATATGATCCAAACAATGAAAGTTGTTGATTGTCGGATTGTATTCCGGACTATTAAATACTCTAGATCTTGGCTTACTTTAAGAATATAATATTGAGAACAAGGGGAATTGGTGGGTGTTAATATAGCTCGGGAAAGGGAATTTATATTGCGTTTCATAATTCAATTCCCTCTTAGCAACGAAAAAGTAGGGGACTTTAAAAACTTTACACATATAATATCATTGGGATACATGATCAGTTAGTTATATTGAATACAAGAGACTGATTGAGAACAACCTCCTTACTTGGCAGACCTCATTAACATCATTGTGGCTAGAGACTTGAGTGGCCACATCGAACACTCTAATGTTTGAAATCGATATAGCATTCAAAGTGAATTCAGTATTTCAATTTGTTTGGATAATTCAACCTGACTCTGAATTTGAAAGCTTCTGATTGTTGGACGACGCTCCGGACTATTGGAAAGCTATTCCAAGGAAATTCTGGGCAATGAAACTGACCAAGGAAATACTGTTAAATTCCAAATGATGGAATGGAAACTTGCCACTATTGTGGGCTTTGACAATGCCCAATCTCAGACGAAATTCCTCCCACAATAACTCCCAGTTCCATATCAAAAGCCAATTGAGTGCCACCATGCTTGTGGAATCAATTGTGATACGGCACACAGCAATCCTTTCATGAAACGACGTGCAAAGTAGAAAACAGAACGAAGAGAGAAAGTTCGATCTCTACATCGTAGAGGGTAGCCATAATATGATATCACACTGAAAGAAATAGCTATCAAAGCTTAGAACCAGATATATACTGCTATGACACTCACACTTCGCCGAATGTTGCTCATCTTATCGATCAGAAACCTGTTTTCCCTAGCTCTAGCATCATCAATATCATCATCCATCAGCCTCATCAACATCATTCCCACCAAAAACCAGGGAAATAGCATCAGATATGCAACAAAAGTATCAAATGATTACGCGATTGTGGTGGCACTTCACGATGCGCCATAGGGCGTTTTTCGGTCGTAATTTACAGTGAGAATTGGCATGAACTGATATCTTCATGAGCAGTCACGTGGAAGCAGCACATCTCACCGCCCTTATTCTGCCCACTTGTTTCACAAATACGAATGCGAACAAGAGTACAGTACCAAAATATCGTTGCACAGATGAGTCGACCGAGATACTTTGCTAACAACACATGGGTAGTTACCTGCAATAGCATATATGAAACAATAGAACGTGCTTGCTTGGATACACTGTATTCACTGCCATTGATTTCGTTGAAGTTTAGCAACGATGATTTTTGGGCCTGGAAATCTACGTCAAGTAAGGTTACTGTGAGACCATGGTTGTTGCTCTGTTTGCTGTAATTCGCGTTTCATGTAGCATGGGGTTACTTGAGAGCTGGTACGACAAGGAGACTTAGAGGGATTTTCTTGGAGAATTTAGATTACACTAGCATTTCTACCGAACCGAACAGCAGTGACTACCTCTTCTGGGGTCATCAGGACCTTAGCATCTACTCGAAAATTCGCTGGCGGCTATTCGGGGACGTTACTTCTGGTATGCGACATCAAGTCTGCTCGAAGATCATATCATTGTTCTTGATCGTTCTCACAAGTCTGGTTTAAATGTATCCCAGTTTCTTTTAACCTTCAATTTCATTCTCGTGCACCTTGGGTATGCTTGCGATGGGAAGCTGTTCGGTGGGATATTTATTGAATGATACCCCCTCACAGACATGTATTGTCTACAACCTCACTAATAGATAGCCTAAAACGAGTCTGCCGAGAATCGACTCGCACTACTTGTATCCTGGAGCCGAAGGCATTTACCTGTTTGCAAAACTCGACCACAATGACAAGCAAAGAGACAGTGAAGTAGGCTTCCAATGGCAAAGCTGAGCTTGTATTAGACAATTCTAGTGATGGATTAATTTTGGATTCGGTTATTGGCGACAAGTTAATAAGAAGAAGAAGCCCACACATGCTCGATCGTTGCTTCTTCATTTTCTTATGTCTGGCTACTTTTGATGCTAAGGAGATATTTATAGCATCAAGCCTCACTAACGATACTGAGCCTACCAATTATGACTGCCTCGACTATAGTTCATCACTGCCGTAAGTTGTAAGCCGGAAGGCTTGACAACTTGGAGCTGATTGAACGGACCGGACTTTATAAGAACGCGATATCATGAATCTTCAACTCAGCGACACCGTCGGAATATATCCCTTCACTGAACATAGGTGACTCATTCCATATACCTTGCCTCCCACGCGGCTTTGCCAGTCTTGCGTTGTTAGCAACGCACGCCGCGCAAGTTCTTTGATGTCCATATTTCAGAAATCGGTTCGTTCGTCTGGCAATTCAGGCCAAGGTCTCCAGGTTATGCTTACCACAGCAAGCATCACCAAGCGTTATGCGTAGTAAATTGCTTTCGAGGTTCTTATTCGTGGGGATGGACGCTGAAACTAATTTCCATTAGCCTGCCACTATTCAAAGTCCCTAGGGATTCCAATAATTCAACATTCTATTGATACCTAAGTCCAGGCTCACACACTGGCTCACTATCCATCAGCGCAATCCTAATTAATCACTTAATGACCATCATGATCTTCACCATGCTCTTGTCCCAAACCAACTTCTCCATGCTCGGGGAAAGTTTGCACACGGTTGCCCAACTGAACTCGAAATGTACGCGAGGTTTATTAGCCGAATACTCGAGATGACTGACAAGGAGGTTGAGAAACATATTAAAGAACGACGCTCAGATATGGAAGCATGGAGGTTGGATGGTGGTCGTAAAGAGGGTTGTGTACCGAAAGTTGTGAAGATATCATGATATGTACATGGGTCAATCTGTTTTCCTGTCATACTGAACCAGGAAAGAGATGCTGGTGTTGATGCAGATATATGGAAAATGAACATCTACCACTGCAGTCTGTATCTCGAATGGCGATATAGTAGTTTTGCGTGTTCAACTAGAGATATGTTCTGTTAGACAACAAAATAACCCTTACCAAGTTTTCTATTATATCATACTGAGACTTCCAGTAACATCCTGATGAATTTCGGTGTCAAAATCAAGCTTCACAATACACCAATATTAGAGAACTTCCTAATCCTTTACGGATCCCCAAATTCATCCTCTCAAATCCAATTGCTAGTGTTTTGTTGCTCATCTTACTTTCAAACCTGTTTTATCCAAACATATTCGACATCATCATCACCACCTTTACCACCACCACCATCATCATCGCCAGGTCAAAAACCAAGGAAACAAAATCAGACATGCAACAAAACAGATGTCGAGTCAAGACTTCGATTGTCGAAACCAAAGGAGTAGTCTTGGAAGAATATCAAAGTATCAACACAGCATATCCATTGTCGATCTTCGAATTCATCCGTTTTGTTGCTTATCTCATTTTCAAACCTGCTTTTTAGTGTTGAGATATGTTCAACATCATCAGCATCATCAGTGGAGGCATTAAAACCAAGGAAATATCATTAGATGCGCAACAAAACATTGACATGAAGGCTGCTTTGAAGATACATTCAAGCTATGAAGCTTCAATGTATGGAACAAACCATCCGGTTTGCAGGTCGAAACATAATTACCCAAGCCAATTATAGTCAGAAATTGAGGAGTTCTAGAACCATATCATTAATCAGACTTGTAGAATTTCGACTTCTACCCGTTTTTGTTGCTCATCTCATTGAGCGCAAACCTGTTTTTGTTGCATGAAGAATTGGTATCCAGGTACCCGGCCCTCCGGATTCGCCGTCATCACCATCATAGATAACCGTCGATGATGATAATGGATCGTCGCCAGCCACCGAAACCAGCCATGGCTTTTCTAAAGCAAGGAAGTCTCACCACAGATATGCAACAAAAGTTGCCTTTTGGCCGACATATAACTACTTTCTTCATTCTCTTCTTTAAAGCAAGGAAATAAATACATTTATAGACGAGCAACAAAAAGACAAATAGCACTTCTGGATATCCAAAAGCAAGGAAATTTCACTTCAGATGAGCAACAAAACTATATATCTTCTTAAATATGAAGTCTTCACATCAAGAATCAAGGAAATAAAACTATAGACAAGAAACAAAGACTTTCCTCCTTCAAATTTACGAGACATGGACCTCCAAAAAGCAGGAAACAAACTACAGATGGGCAAAAAAACCGTTTTCCCTCTCAGATACAACTTCTTCACGTCGAGAAAGCAGGGAAATGTACTCCAGATCAGCGACCAAACCACAATTTTTACTCAAATTTATACAATATGAACCTCCGAAATCAAGGAAACAAATCTACAGACAAGCAACAAAAGGTCCTTGGTGCGCTATTCACCAATGAAAAGAGGCTCAAATAGATGATACTCTGGTAGTAAGGATAGATATAAAAAGCCTGGAACATTACGGTAGTGGTGGCGGAGCGGGAATGGCTACCGGTATGGTATGTATGTTATGCATTACATCAACCACAATACCTTGATTTGCGATTTTGCATCATCATTCTTCGAGATCTTTTGTGGCTGGTTGATTGGTTGGCTGTAGAATTTGTATCATGGTGATTTTGGGTATAAAAAGGGGAGGAGTATCCTAATAGATATATGGTCAGATTTCAATGACCTTTTGATTCGACATTTATTCAATAATCTACCTGGTTACTGATATATTGATATTCTTGGAAAACCAATCATGTCGATTGTCCAATGCGAATTTTTACTCCTGGGGAGATCTGGACCATAAACGACCATATCATAAATCCAGGAACCAGATCTACGAATTTCTTGGAGTGAGGGCTAGACTATGAGATGGGTGAGCGAGCACTGTGATGTTGAGCAAAACCAAGGCACAAAAATCATGACTCGGTAGTTCAGATATTGCGGATGGGATGGTTTGTCCGACCGAGGTTTACCCGTCTGGAGGTTACTTGATTCAGTATTTGGCTTTGGCCTTGGAAGCACGAGTCACGAGGAAACGCTGAACTCGAATAATGATCAGACTTGCATATACTACTCCGTATACATATGGCTAGGTAGATGATTTTGATTCGAGTCGAGTAGATATTGACTCCTGTAAGGGGTCCGTCTACTCGAAGGCGTCGACCTCCAAATACTATGCATTGGAAGCGGTTTTATATGTATGGTTAAAGGAGGTCCATCTATTATCTATGGTTATGAGTAAAGTTAACACAATACTGTACCTACCGAGTTCGTACCTGGTACGCTACTTCACTAAGTGCTATACACAGAGTACGATGTATTGCTTTTAATCTTCAACTAACAATTACAGCACATGATCAACTAACAATCATCTAATTGCTAGTCGGTTCGGGTTACCGAAGCATCGCCAGATAATCTATCATATCAACCGATGAATTACTATTCTGTTGCCATTACGGTCAGTACTCGGTCAAGTTATACGAGTCGTTCAGGCCGATCTGAATAACCTGAATCAATATATACCACCTGGCACCTCTGGATGCCCCCCGCCTCCGCCTCCGCCTCTCCACTATTTTGCTTTTGCTGTTCTCGGAACCAACGGCCAATTCCAACGTCTTGAACCTGTTTCTGCGGCCATTTCTGCACGATGAAAAAGATTACAGGCGGGCTTGACCCTGGTCTCTAAATAAGCGCATGAATCCTTTTTGTTTGGTATAGCATAACAAAGAGTGTGAGATGCAGTATAACGACAACGAGTAGATAATCACTCAGCATGTATCTTTCTTCTTGAATAACTAAAATAACATTCCGTATTCATCGATCGAGAGAGATTTTGAATCGCAATTGTCTTGTGCCGATATCTCAACCTTAACCCGAGTGCTAGTTGGTAAGGATACGGATACATTCATTCGGCTTCGATGGCCAAGCATTACGCTTATCCGAGCACCTTTTGATAGTGGCCACCACCCGGTCCCATAAGCATTGGTATATTGGTATAGACTTACAAAAAGCTTCTTTATTTATTGGCAAAGATGCTTGATTGGATGAATGCCGAACATGCGGCTCATTTAATGTGGAGGGAATTATAATGGATTTACTCAATTGCATATCTAAATCTATATTTCAATATCGACATCTTATAATATCTTGAAATCTAAAAGACGATAATACAATGAATGCATATCGCCCGCCCCAGACACATACCTATAATAAATACTTTTCCCGCACGGTGAAAACTGGGGCGACTTCATTTCAAAGATGCAGATGCAGATCAACGTCGGTGTTGAGGGAGAAGCCTCGAAGCTTAAACAGAAAGCGCATTCATTGCGTGAAGGATTGTGCATGAGCGGATGCTTAGCGATCCTGAGTGATTCTCGCCCATCCATCAACATCTCACATAAAAGAAGATTCCAGGACTGTAACTTTGCGGCTATTTCGTATTTCCAGGTGAGCAATTCCAGAGGAAATTCGTCTGACTCGTATGACCTTTCTGGGGGCGATTATTCTAAATCCAAGTATGGTTCAGTGTTGTTGATACTCCAAATAATTCAAATCATTTTTTACACTTCGAGTTTTGATGTCTAAATTTCTTTACGGATATCTCTAACCTTATTCTACTGCACAATCACTTTGGTATTCGTGCGAATAAGTATAGCAGATACTCTATTCGCAGTCTTTATCAACCTTGGTTGCTGCTACTTGTATACTCCAACTCTGGCACGAACTATTGATCAAAACTCCTCTTACAATATACTCGTACTTCGTATAGCACTTTTAGCCGCATCAACTTTTGGCAGGAGAAGTCCCACAACCTGATTGGCTGTCACTTCCAAAACCGCATAATGGGGTCGATCCTACCCCGGGGGGTCTCCAACAAAAAAAAGTTGGGAAGTCACATTGAAGGGGCCCTGCATATAAAATGCAAAAATGACGTACCAAGTGGACAAACATGAATTGATGCTGCAAACAAAATTCACTTATACATCCATCTTTCTCATTCACTTCAGCTTCTTCCATTCTTCTTGATATCTTATTTTTCTTGAACCATTATTGAAACAAAAGTATCAACTAACTTTTGCTTTGCTTCGTCGGACATTTCTATACGAGACATTCTCCTCATTAGTTTTTCGATACCAGCTCTCGAGTGCGGGGAAACCGAAAAGTGCTAGAAGCTCTTAGATTCTTTGCTTTGACTATTGCTTCTAGCTTGTTTCAAGCATTCATCTTATCTTCGATCGACAATTTTTTTTTTATCAAGAAGGCTTTACGTGATACCATAAAGTAGGTTTTCCGCCTGACCATATATATTTCCCGAGCAAGAGCCAGAATTCCTTCAAGGAGTTTACTTCCAATATCCTTTCGCTCCTCTTACGAACTCCTTAGATTTCTAGTTTTCAAAACCACAAAAGAAAGCCCCTCAAGGAAACTAACGATCAATCGAATAGTATCAAATAATACACAACCAAAATGGCGGGTGGTATTCATACGCCAACCTCCACTGATGGAAAACCCATACTCCAGGAGTCTGATATATCCTCACAATCATCCAAACACCGCGAATCATCCGGCGTGGGATCTCACCTCCAAAATCCTGCTACTCAACCTCCCCGTACACATCGTGTAGCTCGTTTCCCATCTGGTGGCAATGAAAATGTAGTAACAGACGTCGAAGAGTCCGACAAGATTGAAATTTCCGAGGAGGATTGCTGGGGTCAATTGGGATATTCTTTTCCTACCTGGAAGAAATGGATGATTCTGTCGATTATTTTCATGGTTCAAGTTTCCATGAACTTCAATACTAGTTTATACTCAAACGCCATTAGTGGTATCGTTGACGAATTTGGTGTCAGCGCACAAGGTGCAAGAGCTGGTGCCATGATTTTCTTGGTGCTTTATGCATTCGGTTGTGAATTATGGGCTCCTTGGTCTGAAGAATTGGGACGCAAACCTATTTTACAAGCTTCTCTGTTCTTGGTAAACATTTGGCAAATTCCAGTTGGAATTGCTCCCAACTTTGCCACTATCATGGTTGGCCGTGCGCTTGGTGGTCTCTCATCGGCAGGTGGTTCCGTTACCTTGGGTATGATTGCCGATATGTGGGAATCAGATGATCAACAATACGCTGTCGCATTTGTAGTATTCTCATCTGTTGGTGGAAGTGTTTTAGGTCCTGTCGTTGGTGGTTTCGTCGAAGCTAATTTGGCTTGGAGATGGAATATCTGGATTCAACTTATCTTTGGCGGCGCCGTACAACTTCTTCATTTAGCTTTTGTACCTGAGACTAGATCTACCATCATGATGGATAGAATCGCCAAGAAGATGCGAAAGAGTGGTGAAAACCCCAACATCTATGGTCCAAACGAGCTCACGCCATTCAAGGAACGATTCTCCATCAAAGAAACCTTGGTTACTTTCGTCAGACCTTTCAAGATGTTCTTGACAGAGCCAATTGTCTTAACATTGAGTTTGTTGTCTGGATTTTCCGATGCACTTATCTTCATGTTCATTCAATCCTTTTCTCTTGTTTATAAACAATGGGGCTTCGGAACTGTCGAACTTGGTCTCTCTTTCCTTCCTATTCTTGTAGGGTACTTCATCGCTTGGTTTGCGTTCATTCCTGCCATCAAACGCAATACCAATCAACGCGCCAGTAAACCCGATGATGAACACGCGCAATTTGAATCTAGACTTTGGTTCTTACTCTACACAGCACCATGTTTGCCAATTGGTCTCATTGGTTTTGCCTGGACTTCCACAGGTCCACCAATTCATTGGATCGGTTCCTCGGTATTCGCAGCAATTGTCGGTATTGCCAATTACAGCATTTACATGGCGACAATTGATTATATGATTTGTGCCTATGGGCCATATTCCGCTTCTGCTACAGGTGGAAATGGATGGTCGAGAGATTTCTTGGCCGGTGTTTTAACTATTCCTGCTACTCCTTTCTTCCAGAGTATGTATCCTTCTAACCATCAATCCATCAACCCTTTTCTTGAAGGACAACGCTAACAGAAAGTCTAGACATGTCATCTGATCCATCTCGCTCACTTGCTTACGCCTCTACCATTCTTGCATGTATCTCCTTCGTCCTCGTGATCGCTGTCTACGTCATTTACTGGAAAGGACCTGTTCTTCGCAAGCGCTCACCTTTCGCCCAACAACTATCTGACGCTAAAGCAGCCCATAACGACATCATTCATGAGAAAGGATCACATGCCGGCGAAGGATCAGATGCGGCAGACGGAACTCATCTATCAAGAATGCCAACTGGAGCAAGAGCAAGAAGTTTCGCTCGCAGTCAGCAAGATCTCAGAGTGAGACAAAACACGGGAAGTAGACCGCATAGTACGCATGAGAAGAGTAATCCAAATAGTAGGGTAAACTCTAGGGCAAACAGCCCAGTTAGGAGGGATATGGCGGAAGCAAACCATGCAGCGGCGATTCAGGGAGCGATGAATCATGAACGTAATGACTTAAATGAGAAGAGTATGGTTTAGGAATGTAAGATAATGAGGTAAAACAATGAGGGTTGTTAATGATGGGCAATTTCAAGATGGCATTGGAGCCGGCGTTCGGTATTGATATCCTAACTTAATTGTATTTATAGGCCGAGGAGTATCAAAGGGGTTAAAGATGGGAGATGAGAAAAGTGGAATTGTGTAGATATAAATGCACCATACCCATAAAAGAAGTCATACTGCTTCTACTAGTATTATATGATCGGTTGTCAGACTTCTTCTCATATATTGGAGTTGGAAAGTGTATGAATGTATGACTTTATACGAACAGCATGAAGGAGATATGGCAGAAGCATGACAATTTACTTGGCCTCGAATAGAATTCCACTTGGACATGTCATTCCCCAAGAGCTTCGATTTATATGTTTCATAGGAGTTTTTGATAAGTATAATAATATCATCAACTAAATAACCCAGGTTGGATTCCTATTAACTTCGTGAAGTACAAGTAAGAAATATCTCATAACTGTTTCTATGCCCGTCTCGATAAACATATTGAATTTTTCACTTGAATATTCAGATGATAATCGATTCATTGTCGAACACTGTATTGAAGAAAAAGAAACAAGAAAGAAACACTTAGAATCTGAATAAAAAAGCAAAGAAATCAAACTCAAAATCATAAAAAAACCGCGTTTGCATTTACCGACGGGAATCTTTACAACCCCGCGCCTTTATCAATGAATGAATAGGTCAATCATGGCTAACCACACCAAAACTATCATCAAAAAAAGATCAAGACCTAAGAAAATCGTTCTTGATATATCAGCATCATTTTCATTATCTGACATTTCGACTTCGAAAGTTGAGAAATCTGAAGGCTTGAAATTTGGAATTAATAGTACTTGGGCGATACGAAAAATACGTGAGAGGAAAGCATCCAGTTCGACGAAATCGAAAATCGGTGCGTCTGCCATTACAACCGCGATTCCTTCTGCGTCTACGACTGAGGAGCAAAAAACTGTTGCTATACCCGCGACATCTACTGCAATTATCGCCATACCCGCCGCGACCGAGAGAGAAAGCGACGTGAAATTGGACGAGGGTATAGATTCATTAGATTCAGACACAAACATGACGAGAAAACCAAGTCGAGGAAATCGATCTTCTGTAACCGCAAACGCAAACGCAAACACAATGACGACTTCTCCGATTCTCGCGCAGGTACAGAAAGTCCAAAGTATACGCTCTGCATCTACTCATCAATCTTCTCCTTCTCCTTCTTCTCCATTACCTCCGTCTCCCGAAAAACCAATACCCCCGCAATCGCAATCCAAAGCAACTCGAACGGCGACGAAACCTTCGAAATCCCTCCCCCTCAAGGCTTTGAACCAATCCATAACCTCGCGTTTAACTACACCCTCTGGAGCGCGTTCGATGGGCAGGGGAAAGGGAGAAAAACCGCTACCGGGGAATTATCAGAGTGTGGCGAGGAGAGTTACGATGACGATTGTGGCGTTGCCTGTGTTGTTTGTTACGAGCTGGGTGCTATGGGATAGGTGTGAGTTATTTTTTGTTGCTTATGGTGTCCAGGAAAGGGAAGGGGAGGGGACGGGAGCGGAGGAAGAGGGATATGGAAAATGATTATTTGAATATATGCTAATGGATATGCGACAATAGTGGTCTTGGGACAAGAGAAGAAATCACTTATACGCGAACCGCCTATGGTACCCGGGCCGCCGATGGCTGCGGAAATGGAAGCGCGGAATAATAGGACGTGATGGAGTGCGGATTTACTGGAGAGTAGGAGATGCAATGAATGGGATGGTTTTACAATTTATGAGGGTTGATGCGATGGATACATATGATGTGGTGATGGAAGTCCCTCTCTAATGTGTGGCCTGTCTCCCATTGAAAAGTTTGGTTGTTGAACGATGGATAATGGGATGGGAGTTTATATTGGATGATATGGCATGGGATGACGGAAAATAATATTTGATACCCCCTTTTATCGCACGATTGAAATTATTGCCTGAAGCTTTTGCGTTGTATCCCAGTGGATACGTGTTTAGATCACTGGAAATTCTGAAATTGGATGGGACAGCCTGATGATATAATGAGGTCTAATTTTTCCTTTGTATATTCGCAGTACTCATTGTGTATAAAGCACAATACTCTCAGTTGGGTATCCTCGGTCTATTATACGTCCACTGCTGTATCGCTCTGAAAGACCTCTAGACGCATGTCATGGAATGCATACAGATTCCCTGCTCTAGAGTATAGAAAATTCCACTCCTTCTCTTTTCCTTCTTTTATCTATCTCTTCTCCCCATAAATATAGGGAATCTTGCGGCCCGATCCCAAACTCCAAGAAATGTAACCAAGCATTTAGAAAAGGCCCCAACTCCTCACGCAAATGCAGATGCAGATGCAATGCGAATCTAAATATCCCGTAAAAAATACCATATTACAAAAGTACAGAATTTTTGAATCAAATTCTCAAATCAAATCTATTCCCTTTTTTTCTTGCCTGATTTCTTCCTCGTAATCGATAAATCCGGCTCCTTCACCATCGCGATCAACCATGTATCCGAATTTGGAACGGTGGTCTTTGATATAGCTGGGGATGTCGTGGTTGTTGTCGATTCTTTTGTACCACTGTTGAGAAAGGAGGTTAGTGTAGTTCTAGTTTTTGGGCGAATGAAGAAGGGGGAAGTTGGAAAGGGTGGAGGATTTGAAGGGGGTCGCTTGAGATCTATTGGACATGCTAAGATGGATTGAATCTTCAACTATGATTCCAAGATTCACCTAGCAAGCCATTTTCTACTCGGAAACTCAAAGAAGAAGAAAAAAAACTGTTCACATACCTGACCGAATCTATCCCATAAATCCTTCCCTCTTCCAACTCTATCCACAATCCTATCCGTCACCCTGAACTCCTGCTTATTCAAATTCGTATGACTGAAACTCTCCATCTTCCTCCTCATCTCCTTGAGCGTACTAAAACAACTGCTATAATGCCAAGCCGCATTCCACAAATCTCCTATATTCTTACTATCTCTTTCATCCACCTGGACATGTCCTCCACGTCGACTACGTAAACTATGCGGTTTAATAGTATTATCCAAGCCCTGATAAAAGGTCGCTTGAGGATGTTTCCACTGTTCCCCACGATGTCTAAATTGGAAGGAATAATAGTAGAATTGCGAACGCAAGGTGAGAATCAGGGGGAAATTGCAATTTCGGAGCACCTGAAGAGAAGCAGGTCGAATGACCTCGTCAATGTCGGACACGAGTATCACATCTCCGTCGTGGGGTTTCTGCTCATGCACCAGTTTGGGGAACACCTGCGTGAACATGGCGTCCCGTTGGAATTTCTCCTGTGTCCATGCGTTCGCTTCGTATTCTTTCGAGCCGGGTAATGTGGTGTTGGAGGCCGGGGGAGGAGCGTCGGTCAAAACGTGATAGATGATTTTATCCTCGAAGGCGGAAAATTTGGATCGGTTTTCTTGGAAGATCATGTTTTTCGCGAGACCGGTAAAGGTGGTGGGCGCTTCGAGAATGACGAAATAATCGACTTCGGTGCTCATTTCATGGAGACGGATTTCGAGCCAATCGAGCTCGGAATTGACCATGAAGAGATCGTATATCTTGCGCTTTTGCGAACGGTGGGGATAGGGTGTTAGGGAGTGGGAAGCACATAGTTGGTCTGCGCTGGAGGCGGGAAGGAAATGGTTGTAGTATTGAGAGGTGCGCTGTTCAAAGGATATATCTTCCTGGGTGATGGTGAGAGGGGTGGTTGTGATTCGGGGTAAAAGGAGATATGTGCAAATATAGAATAGAACAATGATAGAAAGTATTTTAAAGATGCGGGTGGTTTGGTTTTGGAGGGAATATCTTGGTTTGGAAAGTTGTATCGCCATGTTGGATAGCAAGATATTATGAAACCCTCAAGAAGGTGAATCAGAAGAAAGACGGTAAGAGAAAGAGAAAGAGAATAGAGGATGAAAGATAAATTTCACAGCCTTGTCATATCTGAGTGAGACTTCTCGTACAATACATACAATGCCATAGTTGGACCTATTTGAGTAAATCTCATAAACCCCTCGCCAAGGAGCTCGCATGCTGCACAGTCCTTCGTGGCACAGTGCTTATGTTTGCTTCACCTCTCTATTATTTGTCGAGGTACTTCCCCTTAAGCTTGTAGGCTGCTAGCATGAAAAACATGTTGAAGCGCTCCAGTTTTCGGTTAGAGGAGTGGCCTGCACGTCTCGAAAAGATCCGCTAGGCTAACCACCAACTGATGAACAATCGCGATAATTGTTTATTAAACTTCTGCCTATTTCAGGTATACATCACGACAACATGTGGCCCCAAGATCTCAAGTCGTAAAAGATTAACTAATTAGACTCCCTCGAGAAGAAGAAATTGCATCTCCCACCTCGTATAGCTAGCATCATGTAAGCATCAGCCTCCAACATTTCGCTTGATGACATCCTGACAAATGGTATACTAAGGTAGTATTACTTGTGCCTGTACATGGGGCCACATGTTATAGGGCCCGATTTCTAGAATAGCATTCGAACAAATGTATGAACAAGACCGAGGTCGACATTGATGAGCCACATATAATTTTGGAATGCAGAAAAGGAGAAGGGTTCTCATTGGCTCGTTCGTAAATCCCAAGTTTGGCCGTTACTACACCTAGCCCTATGTTTCAGACGGTATAATCCCATTCGGGGACCTGCATGTACTCCGTAACAAATTGGCAATTCGAAACGGAGACTTGAATCCTTCGGAAAATATAATTAGCTCCTCAAAAAAAGGGTCAAAGTTTTTGTTCAACAAAATAGGCTTCATTTTCCCACAAGATAGAAAATGAAGAATGGTTCTGAGGGATTTGTATACAAACCACTACCTAAATCACTGGAGTTTAGGAAATGGGGGAGAATGAAGAAGTTCAAACCCAGGGTTTCATAATGTCCGAGTACGAATTCGATGCACAATGCACAAAGTACGAAGTACAAGAGCATGTAATATATCATCAGGGATGGCAAGGATCACGTAAACGGATAGATACTCTCGTGCGAGAATCCACTGCCCGACAGAATCCAAATGAGTCTTAGCACAATCCTTTGCAAACATTCGAATCCATTGGTTACATTCATGGCATAGTAGCAGAGGAAGGTAACGGTATAGAATTCCATCTTTACCATGTGTCAATTCGATAACCTTATTAAATTCGATTCCATAAATAATGTTGAAAGTCGTCAGTACAGTAGCTGACTAAGCATGATTGCTTATTTAAGAGCTCTTCTTTTCATAGAAACCTAAACAAATACAACTAATTCTATTGAACCTTTTTCTGGTGATTTCAACTTTCAACAAATAATATTTCTTATTGGAACGGCATTCAATCATCCAAGCACAACGGTTAAAGTGTCCGAAAATGTTACGGAGGTTCCCGCACCGCAACATGGATTATAAAGATAAACGGTAG
>JBBMOJ010000617.1:0-19131 GCA_038090695.1 Sclerotinia spermophila | reverse complement strand
CCTGGTAAGGCTACTGCTTACCTAACCTGTTGCGGTGCGGGTACCTCCGTAACATCTTAGTAAATATAAACTCCTTTATTTAGTTTTGCTATTAAAAGTAGTAGTGCGGTGTTATAGGAATACAATTTCTGAATGAATCTCTTGGATAGGTTTTTGTTAATTTATTTTCTGATTACTTTAAATTCTAAAGGCGAAAGTGGTTTATTCTTAAAATATAGTAGTTCTTTATTTAGTATAAGTTCGATTTTATAATCCTAAATTCTTTACAGAAATAAAACTTTAGTGTTTCGAAGCAAAAAAGCTGGTAGCTTGTTGTGTAGTTAGGAGGATAGTTTATTTCGTATTTCATTATTATTGAAATTCAATTTTCTAATAAGAAACTTTGCTATATCAATTTCCATAATCTTATTTAAATAATCCTATTAATAGTAATCTTAAACAAAGTTATATAAATATATTAATATTATTACTAAAGCTTTAGCGATAATGCTTTTTCTTTAAAGAATATATTTACAATTTTGTTTATTAAGATCAAAGTTGTATTTAGATATTTGGTTTGGTTTATATTAGGCTTTTTCGGTTTGGTTTAATTCTTTCTAGATTACTTTTATAGTTTGAACGCTATTCTGTTTGTAGAAAGATATAAAGCTTGAAACTTGGAGCTAATAAATGTTTTCTATATTTAAATTAAAGTTTGGTAATTGTTTTAGTAGGGGTATTGCTAATAGTGGTAATGGTTCTTTCATTGGATTTGATTGTTTTCGTTTCTAACCAGCAACTTTGCTAATAAATACTGGATATAAAATAGGTTGATTTCGGATTATATAGGCTTATAAAGCTGTATTTTTATTGCAAGTTATAATATAGTAATAATCTCTATTAGATATAAGAGATAGTTCGATAAATATATCCTTAGAATCGATTGATTTATAGCTATTATTATTATCTTTATTATTATCTTCTACAATTGATTTATAATAATTATTTACTCGATAAACGTTTCGAAGGAATATTTTGATTGGTAATAATACATTCCAAACCTCTTTTAGGGATTTTCGTTTTTGGATAATAATAATAATATTGGATTATTGAAGTAATTAAACAATTAAGGCTTAATACCTATATATGTTTTTTAAATAATATTATATTATATAATATAGGGAGATGAATAATAATATTATATTCACTCAATCTATATATAGATTATAGTATTGTAATTAGAATAATCCAAAAATAATAGGAATATCAGAAAATAGTTTTGTAACAAAGAATATCTAGATTTCTTAGTATAATCCTATTACTATAAGTATTATAAAGTATTCAATAATAATATCAGCGATATTGCTATCAGCTAATTAGAGTTATCAACAATATAATAAAGGTTTTATATAAATATTATATTAAACAATAAAGGAATAATCAGCGAAAGCTTTATTGAAACATTTATTATTAATTAAACTAGTTATATTAAAAAGGGAATTATATATTAGGAATATAATAGTTTAAATAAATAGAGATTTGCTATTTATAGAATTGAGCTGTAATAGCTCATTATTATCTATTATTCATCTAATTCATTCCTTATTCCTATTTAACTTTTATTAGCGATTTATTGTAGAAGTGAAGTATTTCCCTGGAATTTGTAAGCTTTAATTAGAGGGGGGGATATTATAATACTTCGAAGAGTATTTGAGATACTTTTAGAGAATAATACTAATTCGTTTTCAATATAGTTTTAGAATATATTAAACTAATAATATTAATAAGGGTTTTTTTGTGAGTTTTGTTTTGAGTAATATAGATTATTATAATTACCTTAGTTTGAATAATTATTATTATAATTATTTCGATTAAATTATTGTCTTTTAATATATTTCTTTTTATAAGCCCTATATTACTTTTTAAATAGCTCTTTATGTATTAGTAATCTTCTTTGTTTTATATTCCTATATCGAATAATCTGCTTTCTTATAATAATAACAAAATCCAAAACAGTATTCTTTTTTACAATTTCATTCTCATTATATTTTAATAATATTTAGATCTATTGGATTACTAATAGATTATAAAAGGATAGCTATTAGTATTATTAAATTCAAATAAAATTAGTTATACAGATTTCTTATTACTATATTAATTAAGATAATATAATAATTGTTTTCTTTATAATTTTAATTCCAAATACCGAATTTTCTTACCCATCCTTTGATATTATTGAATATATATAGATTTAAATCTACCCAGGCTAAAAGCTTCAATTTATTAGAGATTTTTTGTTTTAATACTAGAACTATTTCTTTATTAGACTTATAATATTATTTTCCTAAATATTCTAGATTGATATAAAAGATAGAAAAAGGTATATGTTTTTCCATTTTCAATTTGTTGAACTATATAGCCACCTCCCATTCCGAATCAATTGTTATATAAAGAATATCGAATTTTTTGAGGAATACTTTAATAGTCTTATAGATTGAAATATTTATTAGAATTTCATTAATATCTTATAAATATTCTTAGTATGTATATCCTTTAATAAGGAAGGCTATATAGAATATCTTTTTTCCTTTTTATATTAAATATAATAAAATTAATCCTTCAATAAAATTGAAAACCCTATTTCTATATTAGGTATTTGTTCTATCGAGCTATCGCTACAGTCTTTTCTTTTTTGAAAGATTCTAGATTACAAAAGGTTTATTGGAAAGGTCGAATGTTATCTTATATAAATTGATTTTATTAATTAAACCATATTCTTAAAGTTGTATTTATTTTTTTTGGAAATTGGATTTAATTATTCAGATTATTGAAAAGAATATAATTCTTTTATTTATTTAAAATATTATTTTATATTTTATAAAGAATATTTAAAGAATTATTTATAATACTAAATAGATAAACGAAATAGTTATAATATTCTAATATAATATTGATAGATATATAAAGATTAGTATTAATGAGTTTTAATAATTCATTTGTAAGATATTATTATTCATTATAAATAATACAAATAGATATACAAATCTAGTTATATATTAGTATTTAATCTATAACAAATAAACTTGGAATATCTATTATTTTTGAAAACAAGAATGAAAACGAAAACGAAAACGAAAACGAAAACAAAGATAAGAATAAAAACAAAGATTATTTTCAAACCAGATTGCCAAAAGGAAATAGCAATAGAGTCTTAATAAAATAGAATATACTATTACAATATAAAAATATACAATAATAGATATCTAAATATAATATATGATATTCTATAAAGAAGGAAAAGAAAGGTTCTAAAACTGTATCGATT
Source organism: Sclerotinia spermophila (assembly GCA_038090695.1). Lineage (NCBI taxonomy): Eukaryota > Fungi > Ascomycota > Leotiomycetes > Helotiales > Sclerotiniaceae > Sclerotinia > Sclerotinia spermophila. The sequence continues at coordinate 15,827 of JBBMOJ010000617.1, read as the reverse complement.
ATATAACTAGTGATGACTAAGCCTCACATTAGTGTGAGGCTAATATGAACCCGTGACAAATATATTATGAAAGTATTGAAGATTTTATTGTAGTGATGAAGCAATCGCTTTGTTAAGTATAGAATCTGTTACCATAGGGACTTATCATTATATATATATACTTAGTTAGTTTTGACTCGTCAGCTACTATGTTTTATAGGATTAGATTCCCGAGTTGATAGCCCAAGGGATTTCTGCGGTTGAAGAGATTTGTTTTTTGAATTTACCTCAATTAACGCGGAGAGAATGAGGGGATGTATTTAATCTTTTCCAACAGAGAGTATTTTACTTCTTGATATAATTATCATTTTCGGACTATAATTATATGAGGGTTCTATTCATGGCAAGGCTATTAGAGAACTAACAGTTATAAAAATTCTTTAGAGTACTGGGGGAAGTCTCATATTACAAGTAAATTAGTTCGGGGATATGATAACTTATTCCTATCTTTACTTGATTGTATTCTCTCTTACTATTTACTCTCGGGCTTCTTTCCAGTAATATCCAACAGTGGGACAGTGGAGTAAGAATTGCGCTAGAAGCTAAAAACAGATGCAAAGCATGGATCTCAGGGCTTGATTGAAATTTCAACGCTCTTATGATACTAGTTTTTATATAAGATGTAATATAAGATTACTATACATACAGTGACGTGTGAGGAAAGGTAGAACTCCAATAAAGAGTTTGATAGTGGATGTAATAGATCCCTCCTCACGTTGCTTTTGACCAGACGAGCTTTATCTTTTACTATACTACGAGTATACTACTGTTATGATGGGAAACACATTTAGCCAATTCTATTTTATTCCATCTGCGCCGCCCACGGGAAAAAATTGTCCCGATCAAACGGGCCGAGTGGGTAATCTTGCCCTCCCCCTCCCCTATCTACTTTAGATCTTTTTTGACACGTGAGATTTTCTCCTCAGGTCTTTCTCGTAACGGGTAGTTATGCCGGCGTGGGTTTCCAACTATACAAAATTCTATATGTTTATAATGCTACTGTTTGGATCGCAGGCCGCTCTGAATTCAAAGCCCAGAAGCCAATATCGAGTATCAAGCAGGCATCTTGCGAGAGTAAAGACAACATTGAATATTTGCAGTTCGATCTTTCTGGTCTCTCTACAAAGAAACCCGCGGTCGAAATTCTTACTGCTGAACAGCAACGACTTGATGTCCTCGTTAATAATGCCGGCGTATGCATCTCATTTTTTCCCCATCTAACCTTATATGTATTCTGCACACCCACCCACACCCATCAAATCCGCTCATTTAATATCGACATAAATACACAGATCATGTATCCCCCCGAAGGTAGCACCAGCGCCCAAGGCCATGAACTACAATCCGTGACCAACTGTCTCGCCACTATCTCCTCTCCCAACTTCTCTTTCCTCTCCTTACGAAACCCGCCGCTTCCATCGCCGTGCAGCGGTATTGGACTGGTCCGGCTAGTTGGATTACGGTGAGTAGTGTGATGTAGCTCTAGTGTTTCCAAATTGTTTGAAAATCTTTATGTACTGACAAGTACTGGTATGCGGTCACAGGATAAATTCATAGTGTATCCACCGATTTATGGAGCTTACATAGAGCTATGGGCAACACTTGCTCCTGAATTGACACCCGATAAAAGCGGAGCTAATATATATTCTTGGGGAAGATTTGGCAGTCTTCCAGACGAAATCGAGGGTGCGATCGTGGGGAACTCTCGGGTTTCAGCAAGATTTGTAGAATGGTGTGGTAAAGAAACGGAAGAGTTTTGTAAATAAATGAAATTGATAGATTGAATTGTACTTCGCATCTAAAAACCGTCGCTAGACTCCAATAATTGGTGATGTAAGAACTACTTATTTATTGCCCGATCATTTACCCCTTTACACGATCTCTCCTCCTAAAAACAATCTTCTGCTCAAAACTCGGATGTACCTCAGTATCATACTTACTATTCCGCGGCCGCTCCGTCTGGCCTTCAGGAAAAGAAATATCAAAATCAAGCAACACATTCGCGACAATAAGTTTAATCATAACAGCTGCGTACCATCGGCCCGGACATGTGAATCTTCCGCTCCCCCACGAAATGTTCCCCGGTTCAATTCCAGTATAGTTCTGTGCGTGGTTTTCCGAGCGCGCATCAGTATCAATATCATCCGGGCGGTAAAATCGAAGCCCGTCAAATTCCAGAGGATGGTCGTAGAAGCTCGAGTCTCGCGACATAGGACATCCAGGAATAACGATCGAGGCTCCACGCGGGAGGATCGTCTTGCCATCTGACAATCTCACGGGAGATATGACTTTGCGATCGAACCCGACTAGATCAATGATTGGTCAACAAATTCTATATATGTAGAAGCGAGTCATCGTTTTACTCACGGAAGGTGGACTGGTTTACACGTTGTGATTCTTTGAGGAAACTATCTAGTCGCCGAAGTTTTTTGATCGTCGATAGTTTCCAGATGCCATTATCTTCCGCCAGCGCTGATTGTGCTTCTGAGCGCAGAATATCGATATATTCAGGCCGGGTACAGAGATCGTATAGCACATGTGTAAGCGCCATAGACGATGTATGAAGCTGCGAACATCAGTCACGGATCCTATTTTCTTTTATTCGAACCAGAAGTAGTCTTAACCTTACCGCAGCGGCAGTCAATAGCAAAAGTCTGGCAGCTAGACGATCCGGATTTGTATCCTTGCCACTTTTGATAAATAGTTTCATGACTCTCGGCTCATCTATGTCAATTTCTTTGTACATGTTCGTTCTCGGTAATGAGCTTTCTCCCGCGAAAAGAAGATTTCTCACTTCGGCGCGCTGACGAAAAATTCGATGACGTGATGGGAGTAATGGTGCAACGAAACGCCGAACACAATTCGGGAATGGCAGCAAGAGAAATTTGGTAATTTCGACATCGACGGGTAAATTTGTGACGGCACGTGTCCATACCGGATGATGGGCGTACTGTTTTCCGACGAATACTCGAGACGAAACGCGCTGGACAATAGAAAACACGAGCTCGTACGCGACATGTGTTGTTGGATCTGAGGGGGTACGATTTGGATGTTAGTTAATTGATGCTTTTATGTGCGTAGGGAATGCTCATTGTGGTAGCTTTTGACAGACACAAGACTCACTCACTGCTCGTTGTACTTCCACCAAGTTGTTCCGCAATCGCTGCATGCAGTTCTTCAGTCATCCCTGGAACAAATACCGCTATCGAGGTCTCGAATTAGCAACCTGATTCCTTTCATCTCCTAACAATCTCACACACCTAAATTTTTCGTAAAAGGCCCCCTACAGATATCAGAAGTCAAATGATCTTGCAACAGAAGGTCTACTCCATTAAACTTGCCCATTACGCTGTCTACTAAAGCAGCAGTCGAGCTCAACATAGACTCAGGAAGCATATTGAGCTCATTGAGGAATTTTGGGGCAAGCACGATGGTATCACCCATCAGTGTCTGGACAACATAATTTGTATTTTTCGACTTTTCGGAATATGGTTAGTATATCTCGACCATTCCGAAATCTCACAAGTAGGAAATTATCACAAATATTGCCATCATACCTGTTCATATGTCCGCACCACGTCTTCGTGCCCATTCTTATACCAAATCCATCTTGCCCACCAGGTTTGGATGACGAAGAGCCCTGCTTTGGGATTCGTACCCACACGAGGTAATTTACTCTTGGACTGAGAAAAACTAAAGATCGTTGCGCTCCACCATACTACTAATACGAGGACCGCAATTTTAAATAACATCTTTAAAGGGAAAGAAGCCTTGCGGTACGAGACTCTTTGATAAATTGTGAAGGTTGATGTGCAGCACGGATAAAACATGAGGAAATCCACTGTCCTACATCAGATCAATACAACATTCGATAAAATCCGGGTGTATAATGCCGTTACCAGGTTCATACATCAAGAAGGTTTCTTTTTGGCCAATTAACCATTTTCGGCTATCTCCTCAGCGAAGTTGACATGAAACTATTCCGCATAAGAATAATGGAAAATAATCATTACCCTAATTAGCTGTTCCGTACAAGTTCCAACTGTAAGTATAAATCTGAAATTCGCACATCTAGCTTTTGTTGCAACTTCTACTGGCTTGGCATCCTTGATATCTTACTATTCATGCATATGGGGGGCGGGGTAGTCTAACGTACCCATGTTCATTCATGCTGTTAGAATTTGAGAATAGAGTGGGTCTTTATGGGCGCTGAGGGAAATGAGATTACCTCTCCCGGATCTTCATTTTTCTCGGCCGCATCTGACTAACAGCACACTCAACCCACTGACAGGCTAAGTGGATGGGCATTTTTCATCTATTCCTTCTCCAATCCTCGTACATAGTCCTAGTAGATATATATACCGGCGGTGGCGGAGCCTTATTCGATATGAAAACGTGGTATAGCGATGCAGTTCAAAAGGTTGCAAAGCTGTGCTTGTAGCTTCACGCAATATTGGGGGCTGAATATATGCTGGGGATATACATACAGCACTAGTCTCGCTTCGCCTGTGTCTATGTACAAATAGGCACCTGGCGTCAAGTGTGGCCGCCAGTTGTGACCACACTTTCCCATATCTATCAAATTTATTGGTGTGCAATGAAACCACAAAGGTGGCCAACAGTCACCAATAAATTAAGTAGAAATTGCTGCTCTTATTTTCACGCGTCATAGTTCAGTATTTCAACAACTATGCTTGGGAATCAAGTGAAGAGGTACACACACTTATGAGATCAATTGTGCTTCGCTTGTTCATGAAGATTGCATGTGAGATTCTCCACGAATGTCTTTCGATTCACTTGAAGTTAAACGGTGCAAAGATGCTCCTGGTACATCCATTCAATAATTTCCCTCCTATAATTTTTATACACTGTGTTGCTTTTCTCGAGTTCAGCAATCCCTTCTAGAAAACACAGATCCAAAAAAATCATATCTTCGTTGCTCCTCTCCTTGAGATCTTCAAGTGCACATATTTTCTCGACTAGTAGTCTTTCCACAATATAGACTTCTATAGCGCAGTATAAGGTGTGAAAGACAGTCGCTTTCTCTTGCTGAAGCTCAGCACATTCAGGTAACTAGCCGAAAAAGAGCGGCCGAATTCTATTGGGGCTCGAAGCTATTCCCAATCTCGGTAACTTCCCATCCTTATCTCTCACTGTCGACCATTCTCTTAGCTGTTTTCATCAGGCTAGAAACTTTAGTTCGGCTCCTATAATCAATGAAATTGAGATAGCGCAGAGCTTGAAGATAACAATACTGTCCACTGGTAAAGTTCTACGAAAGATAAAATGCAGTATGATTATTCTGGAGTTCTTATCAAATTAGATCACCGGGTGTGAAGATCCAATCCGCACGCGGAACGATCGGATGGACCGTTTGGTAAAAATGGCCTGTATCTTTCAATAATAGGTCTTGAGGAAATTTCTGAGTTGAATTTGGCGCTGCAGATTATAGACCGTTCAACAGCCGGTCGTTACTAGGTTGATAATAATGATCTGCGGAGCATATAAGTGTTCTCAACAAGTCAGTTCCGAGAAATCAAGAAAGACCCTCTTCAAGATCAAACCCGCCTCAATTCCACGAAGTTAGAAAGTCATCCATTGGATAAGATAGAAATGCAATCAGTTCTAAAAATTGTGAAAACCAAACTGAGGGAAGTAGCCATCAAGCAGGATTCCTGCATTAACAAGGGTCTTTAGACATTGCAAACAGCTTTAATCACCGATAAACTTCATATAACCCAGATATCACACGTTTGAGATGATGGGAATTGCTGAGGGTCAGGAAGTTAACGTCTATTTCCCCGTCAGTTACGCATAATCCTGGAAGAGGACTCAGGAAATTTTTGAAACTGTTTATGTCAAAGGAAGACTTGGACAACGCATCGTATGTTCTTGGAATAATGAGGACCCACGGAATGAAAACCCTTTCGACATTTTGAAGAATCGCTGGAGTAGTACCCGGTATTCGGAATAAAGCAAAACAAATTGTACTTTATCTCGAAGTGAAAATTATTCTATATTCTAAATTCTGCAAAATAATACTACCTCTTTACCGAGAAACACAATCTAAACCATGAGAGTATGTACTATGAACTGCCTTCTGACCGAAAAAGCAAAACAGCAGAGTAGCGAGGCACGTATTATCTTTTCCACTCGTGTTCGCTTGTTTGTTTGGCTACCATTTTGAGAGGAGAGAAAACGCCCAATTCATGGTAATATAAAACCCACATCAATTTATCATTCTAGGACTTTCCTTTAAGAGTAGCACGCCACTCAAAACCATCGAACATACTGTATATTTCATCATTTTCCACGGGCATGCACGCCCTTAACCAGCTTTCACAGCATGCTTTGCAAAACATCGCCCTTTGTACAACCCATGCATTCGGTTTGTTCGAATTTTTTGGAGTCCATTTTCATTATCTTTGATCTTTAGGACGCGCGAATCATCGTAGGAAACATCAAAGCTGCTGTGAAAATACTACTCGAATCATTCAGGAATAATTATCTAATCCTTTGGAATCGGCGTGAATTGCGATTAGAAACATCACAAGCAGGTGTAGAAGTAATGTTCGTGGTCTTCGAGAGTAACATTCTCATTTTCGTTCTCGAGAAAAGTGCGTTTTGAAATTATAAATGGCCACATTACTATAATCGAATGTGGAAGATTTCGTTGACTTTCGCCAATGTGAGTTTCATAATCCCTTAAATATATCATGCAATAAGTGATTGATTTTTTGATTTGGAGGTGTCTTTCCAAAAGGGGTTTTCGAGCTACTAACCCGATCATTCGGAGGCGAGCTTTCGTTATCCTGAAGTGTATTCGAAAGTTTAGAGCTAGGCGAGAAGCTCGAAGGAACAGCATTTCCTGAATTATTCGATCCATGACTATCTTTTTCATCGGTGGTTAAAGTTTTCTTGATGGTTTTTGACTCAACCTGTGAGGAGGGAGATGCTGCTTCCGAGTGGCTTTCGCGTTCAGTGGTGCTGGGTCCTTCCAAGGCACTTTCTACTAGTTCCAAAAATGCCCCGTATGGATCTTCTTCATCATTTGTTTCTTCAATAAGTGAAAACTTCGGCACAGTCTCCTTGGATGCTTTTGGTGGTGTCTCGTTAAGCGGTGATTCGAGTCGATTCCAAAACTTGCGTAGGTCCATAGCAAGGTCGAGTTCATTCTCTTCCTCAACTCTATCAAGATCTTGTTCCGTGATTAACAATCCCTTCAAAGCCTTTGCGAAACCATGAGACAATTCATTGTCTACAGCGTATTCACCGTTGGCCAAATCGTGAAAGGCGACGTTCTCTAGTTGTCGTAATGCGTTATTAAAATTTATGAGGGTCTGTCCCGGAGCACCCTCTGCGCTTCTGACTTTGTCTGTGCTCCGTACAACGAATGGAAGCCATTTGTCCACTTCGACTTGGTCTGCGTTATCTGGACTTTGGTTCAAAGTCCCGCCAAACAGAGTTACCATAAAAGGCGTTACAGCAGTTGTTCGTTGCATAACAAGGTGCTTGTTGCTTAAGAGAGTGAGCTTATCAAAGGATAACAACGGAGAATTCTCTTTTGATGACGACGTGATACCTTCAATCTTCAGATTAGGCCGCTGGGAAGGGTGATTGATGGAAGCAGGATGTATATCGATGAGCACTTTCTCGTTGGCGACGATTTGATATTTGGTTTCGTTATTGTTCCATGTACCAATGTGCGGGTACAAGCCTTGAACAAGAAGTGCCCTGATTAATTCATCCTGATCTGAGTTCTCGTTCAGTATATCCCCGCCATACTTTGCACCAAGTCCGGCCACGCCTTGGGGTTCATGGTATGACACCAAACCATTTCTTTGAAGCGCTTTTTGGATTAAACCTATATTTCGCTTTACTAGGTCATAGCTCGGTACACTAAGAAATTTCTGGAGTGCAAAAGAGGTCATGACTTCGCGTCCATCAACTTCTTCCAGATGACGAAGTGCGCGGAAAGCATTGAGCATGGCGACATGATCGCTTTTGAAAGTCCTTGCAAATCCCCTCATTGCCGCATCAGATTCTTCTCCCATATCTATTGGACGCACTTGAAGTATTATGTTATCGAAGGCTGCTAAAATTATCATAGAATCTAAGCAACGAAAGATGATTCCGAGAATTACCATTTTGGCGAGTGCGGGCCGCAGCGGCAGCATTCCAATCATTCGACCTAGAGGCGTAATCTTTTCTGTGGAAGTGAGTGCCCCAAGTGTTTGAAGACCCTCAATGCTTGCCTGAATAAATTTCGGTGATGGAGGTTCTGGAGCACCCGCTAAGAAATCCTGAATAGATTCATAGTAACCAAGAATTTTAACTGCGAGACAGGTGCTCTGCAGATCGACCCGACTCATTCCTGGACGAGGAGTTGTTCTGAGGGAATCGTAACGACGTTTTCTGCTTGATGTCAACGTTGAAAAGATAAAGGAGTCGTAGGAATGACTCACGAGAAAAGACCGTAATAACTACCGTTCTGAACACGGCCTGCTCGACCTGATCTCTGTTTCACACTCGACTTGCTAACCCACTTACAGGGCAGTGACCATATTCTTAACATTTGATGAAAGTTGTCTTCCTTGTGTTTTCCAGTATCTACAACATATTGAATGTCGTCGATAGTGATCGAAGTCTCAGCAACATTTGTGGCTAAAATGATCTTTCGACAACCTGAAGGGACTGGCTCGAAGGCTTCATGATGTTTATCTGCAGTAGAGGAGTGTAATGTCAAGATCCTGAATTTGTTTTCGTCATTGAAGTCTATGTTAAGAATTTGTTGTGTCTTGAGGATTTTTTCGATGATGTTGATATTGCGAATGCCTGGCAGGAAAAGTAGTATTGCGCCGTCTTCTGTAGTACTTGCTATGTGCGCAATTACAATAGCAGCCAGGTCAACGGGTACTTGACCCTCCAAAGTATCCATTTCCATCTGCTTCTGTAGACTGTCGGGATCAGCGTCATGACTTTCCCATCTGATCACCGAGTCAGGCTTCTCATTTTTAATTTCCATAATCAAACCAGTGTTTTTAAACCGCTCTTCACTCTTCAAATAAGCTTTATTCTTGCTTGAGTCGAGATGATCCCAGATAGTATGGCCTATTGGATATGTTTCTTTGAACGTATCCATGATGTTTTCAAGATAGTATTTTTCGACAGGGAAAGCTCGACCCTCCACATGCAGAACTGGGCAGGTAATTTCTCGGGTCCCATCTTTGAAAGCGAAATATTCCTGAAGCATCTCGGCATCGGCGGTAGCACTCATGAAGCACACTTTTGGAGTGCTTTTACCAGCTTCAATTCTCTCTTTCACAAGGGTTTTAACCATTGTCAAAAGGAAGTCAATATCCAGATCTCTTTCATGCACTTCATCAATGATAAGATGTGATGTATTATCAAGTATAGCATCAGGGTGGTGTATTAACTGCTGTAAGATGATTCCTGTGGTACAATATGTGATACTTCCGCGAGAATTGGGGAGTGTAGTGTCGAAGCCTATCTTGTAACCGACTTGATCACCCAAATTTTGACCACGTTCTTCAGCAACACGTTCTGCCACTGATTTCGCGGCCATCCTTCGCGGCTGCGTGCAGATGACCCTACATTCTCCACCACGTTTTGTACGAATATAGCTATCCAGAATTATTTGAGACAATTGAGTAGTCTTTCCACTCCCAGTCTGCCCGATTAAAATAGAGAACTGGTTGTTTTCAACGTGATTCAATACTTTAGACGAATTCTGGTTCAAAGGAAGTGGTCTAGTATATTGCGGTTCCTGCGAACGTCGAGCAAACCACATCATCAAATCGCGGGAGCGTTGTTGAACTCTCCAACCATAAGAATACCGAAAGGGCTTTTCTCGAGAACCCACCAAGGGAGGGACATCATAGTCCCCGAATTCATCGGTAGGTGTTATTGACAAGTTTAGCTGTGTGGTGGCTTCTACAGTGCGTTGCATTAGATTTAGACTACTCTCGTGTAGTTCAAGCTTCATGGGAAGAGCTTTGCCCACATATTTTCCAGTTCTTACGTCCAGTTTCCTCAAATAGTCCAAGAGTAGTTCAGGCCTTTGCTTGACTATTGTGACTGCAGCAACTAGAACAGTCAGCGTTTCAAGGTCACGAGAACTGCTCCTCTCAATAACCGGACCAAGTAATGTAAGAACAGCAGTATTAGAGTCCTTAGTAAGGGCTTGGCTTTTGAAAAAGGCGCCGTCGCGTTTTATCCGAATGACTACTTTATTATTGTAGTCATTATAGAAATCTATGAAATTTCTCGCGTTTGCAGTACTTAGAACAACTGGCCCTTCTAACATATGAGAAGATTTGGTATTTGCAATATGGTGATTCTCAGCTTCATTTTTGAACGCTATACAAGCCGTCGCCTCCGCAAACGGGAGGTCGGAGCTGGTTGCGGATGCATGAATGCCATGTTCAGGCAAAGATATACTAACAGTAAAACTTGTTTTTGAAGTCGTAGGCCTTTTTGTTGTATCGAGGTTGCTCGAATGTTTCTTTCCAGAAACCGGCTGGGTAGTAACTGTATACTCAGGGACACATAGATACCTTGCTGCATAATTAAAAACTTCACGCGTAACAACATGGTTTAGTGGGATCTCCTTGTGATTTATTGCCGACTTTGGTTTCGGTTCTACTGGGGGTTCTTCTTTGGGTATTAACGGGACATCCGGGATTGGCCTTGCTTCCGTCGATGCAGTTGACACTACTGGTTGTATCTCTGGAGATTGACCATGGTGATGGGTCGCCTCTTCTTCCGTTTGGGAAATCCATTTCCGTGATATGAGAGTTAATAATTCATCTAATAGTTGCTTTTCTTCGAGCATGAGGAAAAGTTGCAAAACTGCAGCTCCTTTAGCTAACCACTAGAACTGTTGGTTAGTAAAGCTTTCTAAACTTCCTAGAAGTACTGAACCTACCTTTTTGGTGGACATCGCAACGATATTTGTAGGAACTTCATTGGGAAGATTGCACGTCAGGCTGCATTTAGTGAGGTTTCTCTGGCCATCCGTTGCAAAATAAGTCTGACTTTCATATTCAAAAGTGCAGTGCGCTTTGCACAATAGGGTCGCATCCAGAGAAGCCAGGAAGGAAACCTTACTGTATCCGGAATCACCATCTCCCATACTCTTAGCCAATCCAGGGCGCTTTTTAAAAATCTTGTCCACAGCGTCCCAATCATTTGTATCTTTCATAAAGACAGCTGTAGGCGGAAGAGGCACTCCAAGTTCGCCTGGTGAATTGGATTCGGGAGGAATTGGGAATAACCAATCATTCTTAGTTGGAGACTGAGGTATCTTTTCAGAAACCAGTTCTGATGAACAATGTCTTACGAATAAGCATTTTTGACTCCGATTCCACTGTCTTGGTGGATTGCGGCGGTATAGTGGGTTGAGTATCCGGCCGCGGAGATTCTATAAACCTCAATAATTGAATATCAAATGTAGAGTGAAATTATACAAACCAGTCTCCTAAACATTTAGTAATTCAGTAAAGCAATGGCTTCAGAGCTTTGCTTTTTTGCAGCCAGTCAGTGAAAGCATTAAAAAATTATGTTGTTTTATTTTTCTAATGTTCGGGCGAGAAGGATTTAGGCGGTGTGTTGGGCAGAATTATCAATGGAATGACAATCTTATCATGTGATGGACTCTACACGTGACATTACTTAGAAACAACTTGCTCCATCTTTTGTGGCTATCTACCAGTGGTAATCTTAGGCAGCCACCTTGAAAAGGGGAAGCTTCACCAGCCCTGTGGTGGCAAAGTTAATATTACAGACGAAAAGAAATTCAATATAAATCCCTATACTAATTTCTATTTTGTATATTACAATATTAAAGTTTCTTTCATTATTAATAAAACACTCATTTCGTTAGTAACGAATAAAATCAGTATTTTTTGTAATCTATTTATTATTGAATTTTAATAGAAAAAAGAAAATATACTTACAAAATTGATTATTCTTGAATTCAATTATAAACAAGTATAAAAGTAATATTATTATAATATAAAATATTTTCAATTTTCTAATCAAAATAAAGTCTATTTTGTAAAATCAAAACTATAAACCCATCCCAATAACTTTTACAATTCTCTATTACTTCTATTCTTCTAATAATATTCTTTATTTTTTTTATTTTTATAATCTTTAATTTATTAAATCTTTCATTAATAGAACTATCAATTATTAAAAATTCCTATTTCTTATATCTTTATATAGAACAAAACTCTTATATTATTACAAGCTTTTCCCAATTGTAATTTTGTATAATAATTTGTATTTTCCTATATTATTCCCTAATTTCTCTTTTTAAATATTATTGTATATATAAATCATTACGATTCTTTATTGAAATATTTTATTTAATTGTTATTCTTATTATTATTTTGGTATTGATCCTTACTTTTTTAAAGAATTTTATAGAATTCTTATTGATTAGCTATTATTATAAATCTTCCTTTTTAAAATATTATTTAATAAAATATAATTATATATAAATTAGTTTTATATCAAGAAATACTTTTATTGTTATTAGGAATTCTAATTCTTATTCTAACTTACTTTTTCTCTGTTTATAACAATTCTTGGATTCCGATAAGTAATTTATATATTTAATTTATATTAATCGATTTAATAAAGCTTTATTCATATCTATTATATTAATTATTATACCTTTATAAATACTAATATATCTTTTTATTAACTATATATTACGGAGGTACCCGCACCGCAATATGGATTATAAAATAAACCTAAGGCCTTGGTGTTGGAACCTACGAAAACAGTACAATAGGTATAGGTTAGATAAGCAATAGCCTTACTAGATTACAAGGACAAGTGTCACGTGAAGGAAAGTCGATTCGACTTGTCGACTCGAGTAATCGAATAGACTTATCGATTCGATTAAAATACGAAGATCTATATAAAGGAATGGGTTTTATTATAATATAGAGCTTTATACTCAAAAACAATTATTAGTTTTATTATTATAGTTACGAGAATTATAACCAGCTATAACCTTATTGAATCCCTATTTGAAGTCTAGTCTAAACCATCTCAAGAGAACTCTAAACACTTCCATATAACCCTAGAGGCAGCTCCCGTAACATTATACTCAAAACACCTATTCTAGATCTAAATCCCTGATTTATAATACTATCCTATATTAGAATTTTTTTATTTGTTTTACTTGTTTATAAATAAAAATTAAGATATTGAATTTATATATCCAAATAAAGCAAAGAGTATAGATTGATCTTATATACTTTTATATAATCTTTTTTGCCTTAATAATATAAATCTTGAAATGTTTATATAAAGTCCCTTGATTTCTATTTGAAATGACTTATATTTTCTTTTAATATCAATCTTTTGTAATATAAGATATATATATTTCTCAATAGAATAAAGTTCTTCAAATAGAATTCAAACTCTAATAGATTTACTAAAAGAATAGTTCTATTCTATATTAGGAATTCCTCCCATTCTATAGTTTTATATCCCTTTCAATATTTATCTATATATTTAATACTTTATCCAAATTATAAGGGAATTATATATTTTACTTCTTTTTGAATAATATTTAATCAGTACCATTCCTTTTCTAGTATAATATATAGTATCAAAAATACTTTCTTATCTAATCTATCCTTTCTTAGATTTTTTAAATTGCATTTAATATTCTTTCTCAAATCTAATACCTATAATATAATTGTATTCTTTATTCTATATAGTAAAGGATTTCCTCCTTCTAATATTAATAATAATACTCTATTTTCTTATTATTTATATTTCTTTTTTAATTCTTTAACTCTCTTTCTATAGAATTTCTTATTATTCAAATTGAATTATTTACTTTCTTATAGAAAATAAAGATCTTATATTATATTCTATAAAATATAATATATTATATCAATCCCAATACTCTTTACAAAATAAATTGATTTGAGTTTGAGTAATATAAAACAGTATACAAATCCCCAATATTTACCTTTTACTATTTTATCCATTCGCATTCTTTTCTATTCTCTCAATTGAAATCGAATATTATTCCTCAATTCTAAACTTCCATCTTTTAATTGAATTATAGTATATAGGATATAATAAGAACCACTATTAGATTTACAAATATTATATATTATATAATAATAATATAAGTGATATATATTATTAAGCTCTTTTAATCCTATAATTTCAGCTTTCCTAGGATTATCCTTAAATACAATAATAATCTATATATATAATAGAAATAGTTTATTTGTAAAGGAATTGTATAGTCAATACTTTAAATTACTATTTTTATTTAGTTTTTTAATGCTTTTATTTAAAACTAGTATCTTATTTATTATAGGTTATAGAAAAGAGTCTAAATTATTAATCTTTCTTAGTTCTGGTATTAAGTAAAATAATAAAAAGTTCTATTTTTTAATCTGTTTGTTTAGAGGAAGATTGAGATTAAATAGAATAATAGAGTATATATAATAATTATTAATTTTAATTATCTATATACCATTTCGTAATAATATTAAAACTATATCTTTTATTATATTTCTAATTAGTATTAATTTATAAAGATATAATATAGGGGAAACTTATTTCTGAAACAAATTAAGCTTTTTTTTATGGTAATTCTGATATAAATTGCTGTCGAAGATATCTTTCTATTTTTTTTTTTATTATTTTTTTTTTCGATTCTATCAAAATTAGTTTTATAAATTGTTAGATATTCAGTTTTAGAAGATTTGAATTGTATATTTAATCTTTCCTTTAGAGGAAAAAAGAGATATTGCTTTTTGGGATGTTTTTCTCCCTTTTTATTTATTCCTTTATACTATTTAGATTCCCTATATAATCTATAGATATAATAATTATCTATATTTTTGTTTTCAATATAGTCTATACAGTTTTTAATATAGTAATTAATCTATTTGGATTATAAACCTATCTTCTTTTAAAACTATATATTCTTCCTTCAAATACTTGAAAAGGGATTAAAGGTATTAGTGATATAATCTTTATATTTTGTAATAAATTCAATTATCTTTTATTATCTAATATATATAGTATATATTTCAAGTATAATTCAATCAACCAGAATTTTGGTATCTATATAATATTAATTTATTATTAAATAAAATAGAAATATTTAGATTACTTTAATCTATTTGATCTGATTCATTATTACTATCAGAATTGTTATTATTATCTATAATATTATTATTCCAGCCTTTATTTGAATCATATTATATATAATCTAATTCTCGAATTGTAAACTCTAAATCTATATCTAATTCTAATTATTGCCTTTTAGAATTACCCCTATTTCTCTTATTCAAAAAGTCCTTTATTACCTAGATTTCATTTAATATTCTTCTAATCTCATCCTTTGCGTAACCCCAAATAGCATTATTATTATTATGGTTTTCTTTATCTTTTTAGTTTTCTTGATTATTTATATTAAAATTATTAAAATTAAATAACTTAGGACTATTATTGTAAATAATAGAGTTGCTATTGAAAGGCTGCTTTCTCTAATTGTATTTATAAAAAGTAGCTCGATCAATTAATTTGTTAATTGGGTACCTCCAATAACTATATACTTTTTTCGATCTAAGTAGATAAACGTTTCGATTGATTTTGTATAGCTATATATTAGTGTAGTATTCTTGGTTTATATATTTTTTAATAATCCTTATAGATTAAGCTTTACTATAACATTTCCTATATAAATAGTATTCGAATCTATATTGAGATTATCA